>WEKY01030484.1:1280-58494 GCA_013390045.1 Picathartes gymnocephalus
ATCTCATGCAAGCCCCAGCTTTCTCTGACATCCACATAGCTGCTGTGGAATGAGATGGACTGCACATAAGGAGAGCCTGTTTCTCCTCCCTGACTGATGTGGCAGTGCATTTCTGCTGTACACATACCACCAGCTAGGGTATGTGACTGACTTCATACCCTGTAGTAGTGTTGTGGTCAGCTCCATGCACAGCCTGCACGTTGATTTGCTTCTGTGGGCAGTGTACTACAGAAAACGATGTTGTGCTTGGGGACACTCAGGTGCTGTCTTCTCCTTCCTTTGCACTGCTGCCACTACTAGTTGGACAACCTTGGAGGTGGGAGAATGCAAGTGGGACATGTGTGAGGGCTCCAGGCTTGGAGTACAGGTGTTTTGTGGGTTAAAGTACACTGGTACACAGGGAAGGCACTTTGGCTACCTCTGGAGCCTTCATCCTTGGAGAACAAATGTTCCCCTTTGGCAGCTCTGGAGTCTGAAGGTTAACTAGGGATGTTCCTTTTTAATGCAATCTAGTAAACCTTCAGCGCTGGGCATATTCAACATTTCATACCTCTGTTACAGCCTCATAAAGCCTAAAACAACAGATTTCCTTTCGTTTATCCCTGAAAGTACAGGGAAGTAGCTCTTAATGTAGGTGGCTTGGCAAAATATTCTAGTCAAGTTATTTGGCCTGCTACCCAGCCTTCGATATGTAATCTTTTGGTACTGCCAAAATACCGTTCTAATTAAGTTGACACAGTCTATGAAGCCTGGGTGGTATTGCTTCAGTTTTCTTCCCTCTGCTTTCCAACACTGCATTTTGAAAGGGTTAGTGAAAGTTGTGACACTTGCAACCTGACCATAGTCTTCATTAAGCTGTGGTTTTGCTAACCTTGAGACCTTCGGAATCAAAGGAAGAATATTCTCTTTCTTCCTCTCTGCAGGTACAAGTTAACAGCAGTAAATAAGTGCGCTAATGCACATGAAACATGTGATCAGTTGGCCGGATTTCAGCTTTTTGTTGAACATTAGCTCTTGTACAACATATTAACCTATTCTGTATGTTTATTTTCTGTTTTGTTTACACTTATTTGAAAAAGCTATGCCCTGTTTGTCCCGGGGTGGTATTATATGTGCAAGTAGGTCAGCATACTCACTTTTGAGATGTCAGCTTGAAATTGTTTTTCAAGGGCTAAAAAACATAAGAGGGTAAGAAAGACTTTTGCATTGCTGATACCCTTTATTTATTTATTTATAGAAATCCTTAGCCTGTGTTCAAGAATAGAGCACCAGTGACATTTTAGTTGTGTTCTGAAAGTCGGCACTGATTGCCTGCTGCTAACCATAAGCCACCCGTGGATTTGAAGCTTGTGTGTTGCATAATGCCAGCAAATGCATTTGAGATTACAAAATGGTCTCTGCTCTAAGAAGAGATTGCTGTGATTTGTTAGTGAGGCAGCGTTAAAGTACACATGGGGTATCTGTGACATCAGTATCTTAACACCACAAGCAGTTTTTCTGCAGTTGAGCGAGCTCTGGTGCTGCTGGTGCTGCTTCATTGCCTGGGAGTGAATGACTGCAGTCTCCAAATTGGGCACAGTTCTTTATGTTACAGTCAATCAAGGGTGTATGTATTCCTTTAATTTCTGTGTGTTTTCCCTTGCACTTCTTGCACTTCTTTATAATAGCCCTCTTGAATAGACAGGATTTTCTGTTCATCTCAAGAGCAGCAACGGTATTTGTTGGAGTTGCCTCCTTGCACTCTTTGCAACTAGAAGCAGAGTTGGTCATTGCCTGCTTGCCTGGGGTTAATGTAGTCTAGAGCTGTCTTGGCTCTGTTATCATTTACAAGCCATTCTGTGGTAGCCCTTACTCACCCTGCTGTGCATGAGAGGTAAAAGGGCTTTGCTTGTTTATTTTTGCTACTTGCTACTGTTACTTACTATGGTGTTTGTCAGAATTGTTTCAACAATTGAATTCTTTAGAATAAATCATGTTTGGGAATAGTTACCACAAAACTACTTGGAGGGTGAATTAAGGTACTGTTGATGCTGGGGAATGTATCTCTGCTCACAGAATGTGGTGTTTTGTTTTTGTTTTTTTTTTCAGAGCCTAAGCAGAAAGCCTTTCTTTTGAGTGTTCTAATTGTACAACTGAGGTATACTGAGAGTAACCTGCTCACTTAAGTGTACCTTTTATGGTATCTCAAAAAGATACCATCTTAGTGAGTAGCTTGCAGTTTGAATTGAAACGTCTAAACTTGCCTTCTAGCTTCAACCATTTATATGGGATGAGACTATGTAAATAAACCAGTGCTTATTCATGAACATAAATCATAGATAACTGTAAAAGCCTCTGTCAGGCTTTTCAAAAACACAAACCTTCAAAAACACTTTCTTCAAAAACACAAAGCTTGATGTCTAAATAAAAGCTTCTGATAATCCTACTTAATAACTCCTCCCAAAAAACCTTGTGCTAGGAGAACAGCAAGTGATACATGTACAATTACTGTGTTAACTATCAACATTAAACCCTGTAAATTGTCAAAGTAAAAACCCTAATGTCTGAAGTCACTGGTCCACAATAATGAAGTTATAAATCCAGGAAAAGTTATTTTAACCCACCTGAAAATGGTGGAGAGCAGGAGAGACCCTAAGAGGGATGTGAATGGTATTGATAGATATCTGCCTGTAGCTTTCTGTGCACAAGTGTGAGTGTTGGTTTTGAAGTCAGCCTTATAGTCAGCTCTCTGTAGCTGGTATGGTGTAACAAAAAGTAGCAAGTTCTTCGAGAAGCTGTGGAGCCCCCTGCATAAAGATCCAAGTAAAGAAAAATAGGCTGTGAATAATTGTAATTATTGATGAATGCATCATTTGGGTGAAACAGGCTTAAAATGCTTGAAAAACTGATCAGTAGGTCATGTTATAGGAGATTGCCTTTTGCTCTTTGTTTCTCTTTTTTTTTAATATATATCTTTGTCTTTTGCATCAGCCGGGAGGGAAAAAAAGGTTTCTGCATGCTTTGGAAGATTCTCCTCCAAAGTGAAGGAGTGTTGTAGAGAAATAAGGGAACAGAAGCTGGGAGCAGGGCATCCTTGCTGCAGATTGCTACTCTATGAATTTAAAAGTCTCTTTATTAAACCTTTGTGTATATGTTTCAACTATTACCTCTCCTAACTTTTGTCAGGAGGCTGTCAAAGTAACAGCTGAGGAGTGCATGCTACCATCTTGTCACCTTAGTAAAGGCAAGTTGAGTCTGGTAGATCTTTCCAATGGACGTTTGTGGATCGGCACGTAGATTAAGCTATGGTTTCAAACAGAATCTGTAATGATCTGACTTTCTTAAAGAGCACAACACTGTGCAGAAGCTGATGAACTTTAATTGTTTAGAAAAATGTCTTGTGTGTAGTTTAGTCTCTGGGTTGGGGGGTCTAGAGCACTTTGCTTTCAAATCCCGCTGCAGAGCAGAGGGAAGGACCATTCACACCAGTTGTCTGTTGGAAGCATAAAGGCTCAGTAGTGTATTGAATGCAAAAAAGCAATGTTTTGGTAAGTATGCAACAAAAGCATACTTTAGCTGAGTTGATACCAGAAGGTGAAAGTAAGTGCCTTTGAGGAAAAGCTTCTTATTTTATTCGGAGATCTATGCAAAGGTTTAACTTCTGTGAGATGCCTGGAAAGCATTAATTCTCACGGATGTGCAGTAGGAAAGGTTTGCCAGCTCCTAATGGCAGTAAACAAAGAAAAAGAAAGTTGACAGGTTGCCTTGGCCAGTGTAATAATTTGCTGCCACTGGAGAGGGGGTGATCCTGTTCCCTTCCCCTCTTGCTCATGGTCTCCTGCCGTTCACATTGTGCCAACTGAACTGCCTGTCAGATCTAAGTTTATTGCATTTGCTTCCTTAGCAGAACACTAACCCAGCAAAACAAATGCATCAATTAACACAAGCGGAACTCATTAAGGACCATACATGACACAAAAGGGGGAGAAGGAGGGAATGCCATGAAGCTGCTGGGAGGAAGTGGAGGAAGAAAGCAGAGCAAGGGCTGATGAAGAGTGGGATGTCTGTCCTGTTCTTGGCAGTAACAAGCTATTAAATCATTTTGACTGTTGTATAACTTCACTCTAAGTCTCAGGTTGGATAATAAAAGCTTAAAATAACATAAGGAAATAATTATTTAGACTGCTTCCCAAAATTATAAAGTTTTGGATTCTGTTTTATGAGAAATGTGACTAGATTGGGGTGGGGAGGGGAGGGAGGCAAGACAGTGACAACACAGAGAATGGAGACAGTGTTTCTTCAGTTCTCTGGAGGCAAAGGACACAGTGAGAAGCTGCATATGCAGAATTGGAGATCACTGTTCATGGCATTGTCAGATGAAGTTCACCTTAGGCTGCTGCGTCTCATGTCCCAGTCATGCATCCTTGTACTTGCCCTACCTCTGCATATGGCTTGCTGATGGGGTTGTCTGCCATATACTACATAGCTTTTTATTTCAGTTTCTGTGTAATTAACATTTCATTTAGACTTTGGTACAAGTCTCTGTTTAGTTGCCAAAGTTCCTGCTTCAAAGCTGTAGGTTTGAAGCTATTAGGAGACAGAAAAGGTAATTTTCAGGAAGACAGTGAAACTGCAGAGTTTTGTAAATATTTCCAAAGTTCGTTATAGGTTTGGTATTTGTTGTTTCGTTGTTTGGTTTTTTGATTTTTTTTTTTTTTTTTTTTTTTTGTGGTAACAGTTCATTTCTTTTATTTCCCCCAAAGTTTGAAGTCTTTGATTGTCTATCCATGAACACTTGCTTTNTTTTGTTGGTGATACCCAGTGTTGTTGGGCTAAATACTGTTTTTCTCCCAGGACCTTACCTATCAGTGAAGCTGTTCTGTCAGGAGGTGAACATGAATTCACAGGCTGTGAGTCTTGAGCCCTTTCAAAATTTTAGGCAGATTGAGGAAACCAGAAAATGCTGAACTGCGTATATTTTATTTAATTTTATTTGGCAAGGCTCGAAGTGGGATGGCATCAGCTCTTCTGTGCTTCTTCTGAAGTATGTATCTGTTTTGGCTTTCAAAAGCCTGAATTGCCGTTGCCAAGATTCTTCACTTTCTGGCAAAAGTACAATGGCAAATGGCTTCCTTTACAAGGTGTAATATTTAGACTAACAGCTTTGCAATTAAGAATGGCAAAAGGGAATTATATTCCCTTTTTTTATAAGACCAGATTTTTTAGTATGGTTTCGTGGGAGTGTTTGGACGTAACTGAAGTGCTTTTGATTGATGATTTATATTTTGAACAGTGCTTTTCATTTTAGTGCGCAACACTCGCTTGAAATTTTAGCTAGAACAATGCTTTGTTTTCAAAGATGTTCAAAGTATTCCTCTAGTTAGGCAGTTACTCCATATCATAGACTTGCAAATGCCTTTTGGGTACCTATGTGTAACAAAATGGGTGGGAAGATACCAACTCCTGCAAGGGAAATGGGGAGAAATTGGGAAAGCTGCAGATATTCTTAAATATTACCTGCTGCTAATCTCAGTAGGCCATCAGGGTGTTGACGATCATGTCATCAACTCTTTTGCGGTTGGAGAGTGATTCCATTCTGGAGTATTTGGAGATGTGTTTTGGAGGAAAAGAACTTGGTTGAAGGGAAACTGGCCAAGCATTATTTTTCAGCATTCGCAGACTGGAGCCTTTGGGTGTCAGGAGGAACATTCAGAGCTGGGGAGAGAAGCAAGTGTGTGTTTGAACTGAGTAAGTTGAGAAAGTTGTCAGTAAAATGTTTGAGGTGATGAATTCAGTCCTGCTGACCAAATGATCCCTTGGGAAGGGTGAGGATCATTCTCAATGTTGTAAATTGACACAGTCTCCACCTGAAGCTATCACTAAAAGAGGGGAAGATGCTTTAGAAATCCTTACATATACTGATTGCTGAAGCTATGGTGAAATCTGATAGCAAACTTCTGTGCTGCCAAGGACGTTTTAGTCTCCTTGGTCAAGCCAGCTAAGGAATCTGATGGCACTTTCTTTTCAGCCCACACAGTCATTCAGGCTTCATTTTTGTGAGAAGTTGTCTGGATCTTGCATGCAAAAGCACATCTGGGTCCCGCAGTTTCAGTGCAGCTGGGGACATTGCTAGCTGTCAGGTCTTTCAACTATGGAAAATTCACTGGCATGCCTCATGCTGCTTGTATCCAACTTTATTTCCATTGTAACTATGGCAATAGGAGTAGACTGGTAAGAAAGTGTCAGAGTATGGGTACTCTTGCCTGTGTTGCGGAGGGTTGCTAGGTGTATCAGTATAACTGCCTCCTCTCACCTTGTAAACCTGTTTTGGTGATACACACACGTGTGTGTGTATGTATATATATACACACATGTCTGCAGAAAAAACCAGAACACCTTTCTAGATGGTATGAAGTGGTGGGGAGCCTGTACCAACGAGAACAGCCAGTTGGAAGTCTTGGAGATTGTTCCTTGTGTAGACCAAGAAGAGAGGGTCTTTTTCTCCCTGGATCTTCAAGATGTTAAATTTTAAGTCCAGTAGACCTAACGCAGGCAGTCCTGAAGGTAACTTAGGGGAGAATGTTGTATTGATTCAGTTTTAATACTTTGTTCCAGTTTCTTAGGAAAATCCAGGTTTGTTCTGATAAACCTCATTCAGTATTGTGAGGAGAAATGGAATAGTGATACGTAGTGCCTGAGAGAGTAAAAGGTATACAAATTAAAGGGAGTAAAAGTTTTAACTTGTGTGTAAAACCTGAGATCTTAGATAAAGGTCTTCAGGTCAAAATTAAGGCTATGTTGAAGCTTTTTCCCCTCCCCTCTTTCAGAATAGTTTAGCTATAGAAAGCGGAACATTACAGAAGAAAAATTATGAAATACTTAAAAGGGTATAGCATTCAATAAATTTGTTAAGTTACCTTTCATAAAAGAGCATAAATCCAGTTTTCAAGAGCTCTCGAGCTTGTCTTGCAACTCTGCCAGATTAAAATCCATTTTTTTTCTCCTCCTCCTCCTCCTGTTCCTAACTAATCTGCAAGCAATTGCGTTTTAAAAATTATTTTTCTCTTGAATTTAAAGACTTTGACAGATGGCACATGTAGAACCTGGAAAACTTCCTGAATTGGCAGAGTGACCATACCCCTGCCATTTTCCTACCCCAGTATCTGTAGGTGCGTAGGCTGTGTCTGCTTCCAGAGTGCTGGGCGAGATACCGTTTCCTCTGCTGGGAATGTGCAGATAACAAGTGATAAATCAGAAAAACATACCTGGTGATGGGCTTAATTTGCAGTTAATAGACAACTTAATCTACCGGTTAGCTGAGTAATTTGACTGTGACTTAAACAACCCATTCAGAGCAGTGACAATCTCCAGGGTGCATACCTGCAGTGTTTTCCATGCAGGATTAATATCAGTCTTTTAGATGTTGTGAGCTCGTTTACCGCTTTTGAGAGGCTGAGACATCAAAGCTATGCTTCACAATAGTCCATTCTTTATTCTAGAGAATGTCATACCAAAAATTAGTCTCGTGACCTTTGAAATGTGGTTTATCAAGACTGTCCTTCTTTCAGGGCCTCTGTCCAAGGCAGAGCTCTGAAGCCAATAAAAGCACATGAAATCGCTTAGTTCTGAATGTGCACAGGCTGTGTCGCTCGATATTGCATGACAGTTATTCTCACCACTGAATGTCCTGAGTTTTGTACCAGTGATCGACTACATAGCTTGTTTTCTATTTACAATCCTTTGGAATTTCCCTCCCCCATCTAAGGCATTTTAGGAAAAGGGCAGTAGCTTGGCACTTGAATACCTCTTTGCGATTTGTGCTGTGTAAATTGTGTAGAAAGAACGTGTATGTCTGGGTGCAGCTACAGTCTCTGAAGAGAAGTGACATGCTAAAAATTATGTTTAAAGACAACAGCACAGGAAAAATTGATCTATTTTCTTTCTTTTTAAGTTCTAATATTTATCTACTGAACACGTGAATTGGTGTGGAGTTCTGTCCCTATGAAATTTATTACTTGTTGATGTGGTACAAAGGACCTTAGGTCTTAAAGGTGAGCAAAGGCTTTTTGTATTCCTGGGGTAGGACTAGGTTGATTAAACTGTTTTTAGACAGACAAAAGAGATGGGATCTTAAATCAGTGTTAATGTGTGACTGGCCAGGAATTATACCATCTAGAGATTATTGCTTTCCTCTGTTTCTGGAGTGTTAACAAATGAATACTCAAGAATGTAGCAGCAAAGCAAATGGTTCTTGATAAATTATGCAGTCTTGACTTCAGCTATTGTTTGAGGTAATTTATGATCTTCCATTGGTGTAGTGGGGCTGTGGCATAAACTGCAGCATGCCCTAGAGTAGACAAATTGGTCTGGTATTGTTTAGGAACATATTTCATCTATCTTGGTATAAGTGAATTGGAGCCTTTTGCTGAAACGTCAAAAGACCAGTATTTTGATATTCAGTCCTAAATAACCTACCATTAAATTTGCAGCAGTTGTGTCTTTTCCTGATGTCTAAACACTGAAGTGATAATAAACACAAAACTGTTGCAGTATAAAGCTCAGTTCTTTTCCTTTACTCCTTTATGTAAACTTTCTTTAGTTTTGGTGAGTTCAGAGGCTAATAATACAGTTCTCTTTATTCTTGATGCATTTTGGCAACTTCATAACAGTTATTCCAGTGGCTTGCTTCATTTCTCTGTAGATGTGCTTATGAGAAAGAAAAGAAAATGATACTCCCCCAGGTGAAAAGATTTTTAAGAGCTTTTCTTAAATCTGTGTTTAATTCTCCCAGAACAAATTGGATGATTAAAGTGAAATCTTCGGATCAGTCTTTAAAACTGACTGCAAACTTTTAGGTGTGGAGAAATAGTTAGATGGCTGTAAACCGCTGTTTATATGTTTAAAGACTAGCAATAGTGCAAGTTGAGTAATGTGCCTACAGAGTTAGATGTGGCCTGCCCCTCCACTTTGAATCCTGTAAGATTTTGGCTTTAAATTTTTTTTTTTTTTCCATAGTATTTACTTACCTAGAATAAACAACTGGATTTGTGCATGTTTGTTTAAATGGATTTTCAGACTTGCTATTGCCAAAACCAGTTTCCTCCCGGGGTAATTGGCTGTATGAATTGATCACTACAGAAGCCCAGTAACTACTTTCTGGAAGGAGTTTGCCTGCCTTACTGATAGAGGAGGAGGAGGCTGCTGTGCCTCAACCAAACTCATCCTGGAACCAGGTAAAATAAAGCTTCCTTGATGAGTGCATGGTTTGTGGACCACAGGCTGGAAGTCCTCTGGGAACACTTTGTCCAAGATGGTTTTTTTACTCTTGTCCCTGACTTAACTGTCCCATAAATTTTGCTGACAGCTTTGGTTTGGTGACAGTTCATGCTTACCAGAGAGCAGTGGGTAGCCTGTTTAAAACTCAGGCTTTTGTTTTGAACACATAATTGATAATTAACAGTGAACCAGGCAGGAGCTTGCTTGTGGTAGAAGTAAAAGTTCTGACTGTGCTTTGCAGCCTGCTTTCTCTTCTGCAGTCACGCCTTTTTATTCTGCTTGGAGGTGGCATTACTTGTCTTACACTGCAGGGATGTCTCTACCACTGGTTGGAAGAAATGCTGGAGCAGCGAATAGTGCTTTATATATTTATTTATTTAGCTTTATTTTTATTTCTTTTGTTACAATAACTTTCTTGGCATTGACTTGCCTTCTTATTTTTAGTTCTTTAGCCATATGTACCTCTAAATGTTTGCAGATTTCTTTTCAAGTTCTATTTGATCACAAAGTGATGCTTTAAAGAAACATAGCTCACCTTGCAGAGTTGCTGCTAATAATCACTCAGAAGAGCAAGTGCAAGACTTGAATGAATTTGTATGTGACAGTCTCTTTGATATATTGTGTGAGAATAAAACCATGGGGGAAAAGGCAGGCAGGAGAGGGTAAAGGTTAGAAGTTGTGTTGCCAGGCATTGAAGTCTGATGCTGCATAATGATCTTGGTGATCCTATGGGTTTTTTCCAACTTAAATGATTCTGTGATAAGTGCCTGTCATCTTAATTCACTCAGATATTTCAGTGTTTTCTTTCCCCAATTGAAAACATAGCCTCAGGTGGTGAGAGCCAGTTTTCAAATTGCTAGGGTTTTGCTGTAAAGGGAGGCCTTCATTTTTGCCTAAACAGTGGAAATAAAGCAGGAGCCACACAGCCTGAGTATAGTTATGTTGGGTTTTTGAATGAAATATCAGACCAAATGTGTTTGCTAGGCTACAGGCAGCAAATGTGCACATTTTCTACTTCAAGTTGATGCAAATCCCCATCACCTCATCTTGATCTTCTCGGTCTTCCTCCTCCAAGTGTTTTCAATAATAAGTTGATGGAATGTCTTCAGTATGGTTTCTGACAGTTTGTTTGTACTCTGCAGGTCCTGGGAAGCAGTAGATGTAATTTGAAGAAAATTTGAAGGAACAAATGGCTTTAGCTGGCTGCCCAGACTCCTTTTTACATCTTCCTTATCGGATAGTAAGTTGTGAAATTGCATGTTTGTGTCAGCTTGTAGCATCATATTGCTGTGTGTTGGTGATTGATTGTGCATTCAAACTTTTCATCAAACTGTTAATGGCTGTCTGGCAATTCTCTGGGTTTTGCTAACATTTTGGAAACAGAGCCTCTGTTACCATCCTATATTCAAGTTCTGGTGCTGAAAAAGATTGGGTCGTTAATATAATAAGATTTGATATTTTTCTTTAAAGTAGCCATTTTCTCTTTTGGAGAAGGCACTTGTTTCCATAGAAAAGGTGGCAAGCTGCAACACCAGTGAAATGCCTTGCACCAAAATGTATCCGTTTGCTCAATGCTATATTTGTAGGAACAAAGGCAGAGATTCTTACACTTGGTAAGATCCTATGCTTTTTGAGTCATTGTGCTGTATCTAAGCAGCCAATATGGCATATTACAAAGAGTATATTTTAAAAAACCCTCTGCTAAATTCAAAGGAACTCGAAAAAAATACATGTAAAAGTTCTCTTTTTTCACTGGGCAGTTTTAGATGGCATAATGCTTGCTTTGTGTTTTTTATGAAACTGTAAATTGCTAATTTGGATATTATCTTTTCTTTGCACTTTTAATCTTCTGTTTTCATAGTATGATTACCACCCTGAGGATTTAGTTATGATTTTGGACCCTGCAGATATACAAATAATTAAACAATGTCACGTGACGTTAAAACCTTTTCCTTTTGTCCCAAGAGAACATTGCTAGTAGTGATTACTACAGTCATGATACTCATTTGGAAGAAAAGCAAAAAAAGCAGACAAAAACAACAACAAAATTTCCAAAAAATCTCTTTAGGATTCAGATTTATACATGTTGTGTAATATGTCAGCTTACAATTTTTTTCCTCCAGGAAAAAATGGGAAACCTCTAATTAGTAAAAAGTCTAATGTTAGTATATGCTGAGTTGTCAGCTGAATGTACCTGAATGCTTTTTCCGATAGCAGAAAAAACATAACAGTTCTTTTATAGCTTCTTTTGCAGCTATAAAAATAGACTGGACTTTGAGAAACTGGATGTCCTTAAAATCTGTTACTATACTTGGATCTATGATTTTAAAAGACTATGTGAATAGATGTACCTGGACTTCATAATTTTGATGCACTGTGAAATTATGCTTCCAATTCATTTAGAGCATCATCTGAATCATAATGTGAAGCTGAGGGAAAGGAGAGCTATGTAAGAGAAACTTGACATTCTAGGCAGTAATTTTTGAGCTGCAAGTTCTTTAACTGAGTGTCAATCTCTCCTGTGAAAATAGTGTCTTTAGTGGTTCATAGGAAGTAAGACTGAATTTTCATTGGTACTTCCTTTGCTCTGACAAACCCTTTAGATAATCTGCTTTAATCTGGGGCAGTCAGCAGACTGGAAGTGTCAGAGCAACATGGGGTGACTTAAGATGGTGGGAAAGTGACTCAGTTATTTTTGGTCAAAGCTTACTGTGTATTAACTACCCCAAGTGCTTATAACCAGTTTGAAGACTAGCTGTGGAAGCCCATTCACAACTACTGTGCCTTCTGTCAGAACTGAAGTTTCCATTAAAAAAGCCCTGAACATCTGTTTTTCCACCCCTACTAAATCTGACTTAGGAGCTTTCATCAACTTGTCTTTCAAATTTGGCTACAGTGAAAGCATTTTGTTGGTAAAGGGCTGAAAGAAGGTTAAACTAAATATGCTCTAGATTAGAGTGCAAAGAAGTATGCTGTTTTTTCAGCACATTTTCTTACTTAATGTGAATGAAAGGCTATGAAGGACACAGCTCCAGATATCTCAGGGTTGGCACCTTAATGATGTAAACTCAGTATTAGAATAAATTGACACATTGTAAGTTGGGTTTATATTCAAGGCAAGAAAAATGGGAACCTAGATAAGTGAGTATGCACTACAGAATATCCTTTAGGATGTCTTGCTGCCAATCCACCTTTTCTCATTTTTTTTTTAATGTTTTTGGAGAGATGGGCAAGGTATAGATCTCTGATTTTCTTACTGGGCTCTTTACTTGCGAGGTTTGCTGCTTGCAGAAGCTTTCAGGTCTTGTTTAAGAACCTTTTTATTTTTTTTTTTTTTAAACTTTCTCAGGAGTTAGCACATAAACCAGTCACATTGAGTGCATTCTCCTAGAAACAATTTCTAACACTGTAAAAAAAAAAAAAATCAATACTATCTTTCAGTGGCTTTCAGGAGTCCTTTCCAAATTCTTGAACTCTTCAATAAAAATCCGGCAGTGAGAATTGGCAGTATTTGTCTTCTGTTCCTGGAAATTCAGAACATAGTCCCAGAATTTCTCAGAAAAAACGGGATGATTTACTGTGTTTCCGTTCTTTTGCAATCTGTAGTCACAACAGTATTTATGTGCAGTGACTTGAACTCTTGGGGAATATTTCGTTCTTTAACCCTTTGCATTAATTGTACCAGTCTCAGTGACATAAATAACAAAAAAGGGGTTTTTTCTCAGTTTATGAAGATAAATTTTTGGGCAGGCGGGAATGTTCTGTTCATCTCGCACCATGTGCCCTCTGTTTGTTTTCTCATGACTGAGATAAAGGTATGACTTCAGTAATAATTAATATTGTTTGGTTTTAGTGAGCTGAATTTGTACTTGAGAAAGAGCTGGTAACTTGGTATAAAATAGACCACAAGCACTTGCACACAAAGTAGGGAGAAAATGGAAATTGCTTTCTCTTATGTGTACAAAGCTGTGGATTTCAGGATTGCTAATAATCCTCTTGATCAGATAAGAGTGCAGAATATTGCACATCATACTTGAGAAGCTTTGTGCACTTCAAGAACAGGAATTAAATACCTAAGAGAATTAATCAGAGGCTAGCTACTGTAATGAAAGGCTCTCTTTCAATGATGTCAGATTTGTGGATGTGAAGGTGACTTGCTGCCAATACTAGAACGACAATAGCAACATTGCTCTGCCTTCATCTGGAGCAACAGTTAGGCAGCAGAGGTTCTCCAGGTCTTTGTATGGCAGCTTTGATTCTTGTTTTCAATAAAACGATACAGTAAGTTAGAAGAAACTTTTGGAGGTCATCTGATCCAAATCCATGGCATATTGAGGTTATATTTGTTTTCCTGGAGTGTTTCATCTTAGCGAGTGTGGTTTTTCAGGAAACTCGCTTTTTGTATTTTCAGGAGTGACTTGAAAGATTGGGCAGTTAGAGAAGAGAAGGTGTCTCTTTTACTGAAAGTGGAGAGAAAAAAACCGCTTTTGATTTGATTAAATCTCTAATTTAATTAGAGAACTACCTTGATGTATGCAATAATCCTCACCCTTGTGACATCCAGGTGCCTTCTGTATGACTCAGTCATCTCTGCCACTTTGGTATTGAGCAGTCTGTTATTTAGTGTTAATATGGGTATACATGCTGCAGTCCATGTTCGGGTGCATAAAGTGTCTTTTATCATAAAAAAAAACTGCATGAAAAAGATTCAATTTCAGAATTTGTTTCCAAATGGGCTTGGAAAGGGCTGTTGAAACCTATAATTTGGCTTTCATTGTTTGAAAATCTTCACTAGCTTGGCTGTTGACAATTGTTTATTAATTCTTAGGAGATGTTTGTTGCCAGTTGTGGTAAGAAAGATGCCAGGCCAAAATGGTTCTGGTCACTCTCCTCCTCAGCTGGACAGGGGGGTGAAAATATAACGAAAGGCTTACAGGATGAGATAAAGGCAGGGAGAAATCACTCCCTGGGTACCATCAGAGCCAAAACAGACTTGCCTGGGGGAAATTAGTTTAATTTGTTACCAATCAAATCAGCGTAAGGTAGTGAGAAATAAAGCTAAATTTTAAAAACACATTTCCCCCACCCTGTCCTTCTTCCCAGGTTCAACGTCACTCGTGATCTGCTCTCCTTCTTTCCCTCCAGTGATGCCAGTGGATGAGGCATGGGGATTGCAGTCAGTTCATTACACATTGTCTCTGACAATCTTTCCTCCTCGGGGGAGGGAGTCCTCACACTCTTCCCTTGCTCCATCGTGGGGTGCTTTCCAAGGAGACAGATCTCCATTAACTTCTCCAGTGTGAGTCCTTCCCACATGAGCATAGGTCCCTTCCATGGGTTGCAGTCCTTCTGGAACAGGCTGCTGTGCCTCGGGAGGGTCACAAGGCAAAAACAGGGCCAGAAAACCTGCTCCACTGTGAACGCTCCTCTCCACGGGTGCCTGCTCCAGCGTGGGCTTCCCGCAGTGTCACAGCATCATTTCTGCACCTGCTCTGGCACAGGGCTCTGCATGGGCTGTAGGTGGATCTCTGGTTCCCCTGTGGGACTCCATGGCCTTCAGGGCACCATGGTCTGCACCATCAGCTGCAGGGGAACCTCAGCTCCAGTTCCTGGAGCACCTCCCTCTCCTCCTTCACTGACCCTGGTTTCTGCAGAGCTGTTTCTCTCACATGTTCCTGCTCCTCTCTTCATCTGGTATTTGTTGTGGTTTACGAATGGTACTGCTTGATTTAGTTCTCCCTCCGAGACTCTCCAAACCACACTGTGCTCCCCCAGCGCCAACCCTGGGGGTGGCCAGAGAGGAGAATTGGAGGCACAAAAGGCAAAGATAACAGGTTAAGATGAGAACAGTTTACTGGAAACAGTCATGAGATAAGAAAAGGAACAATAACAGCAACAATATGGACAACAGAAGTGTTTCCTAGAGAGTGATTTCACATGCAAAATGCTCATGGAACCTGACCAGTGCCAGGCTTGCTCATCAGGAATCCCCTTTTTTCCACCCCGGACAATGAGGTGAGGTGGTACAGAAGAACCTCCCTGTCCTAGCCATGGTGCCTCCCAGCTACTGCAAACATTAACCCTGTCTTGGTCAGAACCAGGACACAATTGAACATTTTTTTTTCCTTGCAGAAGCCACCCCTGTCCCTCCCACCACTACCAAAGCCTTTTCATGCAAACCCAATACGTGATTTTCAAGACTGAAAACAAACGGTGGCTTAATTTACTCTTATTAGACTTAAAATGTACAAGGATTCTACTTGCATAAAACTAGTCCCAGAGTTTGGGTTTTTCATTCTAAGAGGACAACATGGAAGGACCAGAGTGAACAAGCAGACTTTCAAAGTCCTTGGGCATAGCTGAGTGAAAAAACAGCAGATGCATTATTACATTGCATCATTCTTCTACATATTGCATAAAGAAAAGCTGAAATGTTGCTACTGCCAATGCAGAGAGTCATCAGATTTGTGAAATATGGTGTCAGTCAACAGATCTTTTATTGACGATACTCTTGTTTTAACAGTTTACATGTATGTGGTGTAGAGGGTTGACGGACTGGAGCAGACAAAGCACAAAGCAGCACGAACATTAGTGAATGTTTTTACAAGACATGTTGCCTCCAATATGAAGTTATGAAATCTGTCTCCCTGAGCGCAGACTGCAAATGTTTTTTACAGATAGAATTGATACTGCTTGTTAGTTTACATGGAGGACCAACTGAAGCTAGATTTCTAGCCTTTATTTTTCTTGGAAAGAAATCTGTTTAAAATATTGTCCTGAAATCAGTTGTTTTCATTAACATTGTAAAAAACCTGTGGTGCTTACCTCAAGTATACTTGCCACCACCATGGTGTATCATCAGAATACTTTATATGAAGTAAAATTATGTCAAAGACATTTGTGTCTTACATTAAGCTTATATACAGCTGATTAGTTTCTCTTCTTACAAGAAATAGTCATCAATTTTTTTTGTTTGTTTTTGCTGTACCAGTTTACCTTTCTACATTTCCAGTCGCAAGTATGTACCTTACAAAAGCAGAAGTGCAAACAGTATTCTAATTTACAGAAGTTGGTTGTCAAAACATGAAATCTTTTTTTGAAGGTGAATGCAAGCAAGAAATTTCAAGTAGCTCAGTTCATGTTTTTCAATTATATGAACTTTTTCAACCCATCAAGTAAAAAGACTCAAAGCACTCTAGTGGTCAATCATACCATTTGCTATTTGCATTGCTACTAACATTGGTCAGGAAACAACATAGATGTTGCAAATTAAGTGAGGAAATAAAGAAGTTTAATTTTGCATATTCCTGTTAATGATTTCATCCTTAGACACTAGACTGGTGTTGTTAAATGCAAGCAGTCTCTTGATTTAGCTCTGGTTTTCATTCATGTTTAAGCCTACAGTTTGCTACTTTTATACTTGAGAGAAAGGTGAGGGGGGGGGTCTTAGGAATGTGTATAAACACCTGAAATGCTGTAAAGAGAATGGAGCCGAGCTCTTTTCCCTGGTGACCAGAGCCGATGGACACGATCTGAAACACAGAGGTTCCCTCTAGATATTGGGCAACACTCTTTCACTGTGAGGGTGACTGAGCACTGGCAGAAGTTGCCTAGGAGAGGTGGTGAAATCTCCATCTTTGGAGATAGTCCAAAGCTATCCAGACATGATCTCAGGCAACTGGCTGTAGGTGGCCCTGCCTGAGCAGGGAGTTGGACCAGGTGACATCCAGAGGCCTCTTCCAACCCTAATCATTCAGTGATATTGTGAAAATCAAAAGCAGTGGGTCTCTTTAGGTTTTGACTTGTATGCAACTTTTAAGATGATACTTCCAGACTGAAAAAATACCCACATTGATAAGAACAGTCTATTTTCTGTTGTTCTCTCACAAAACTTCGTGAGAACATTCTGAAGAAATGGTAACAATCAATTTAGCAGACTATAGCACCAAACAAAATCCTGTATATTTTTTCATGAGTTGGATCTTTTCCAAATAAGTAAATATTTAACGAGCTGTTTACCAACTGGTTATTTTGGAGAATTACCAGTATGAGTTTTTTCATGTTAATAGCAGCTCTAATCTAACAGAAGAGAGTTGGTGTACCAGTCCTAAGACAGCTTTACACTTCAAATATATGCATAAATATAAGATAGAAACCTGAAATACAAAGGAATGGAAGCTTTTTTTTTTGCCTTTTTTTTTTTTTTTAAATTGCATTGGTTATAGCCAACTGGAATTACGTAAGTGATAGTTTGGGGGGCATGTGCTTTTAATGAACCTTCCTCCTACAGATGTTCTGTGCTCTGCATCTGAGTAAATAGTAACCAGTGGAGAAGATTATTTTGCTTTTTAAGAGGAAGATAATATTGCTGTGTATTTGGAGCTGTCACTTTTCGAGAAAGCACTGTGGCTCGGATAATTCTTAGTGTTGTTGTCCATGCCAGTTGGCTCAGAGAGATCTTTTCTATCCTTGGAAAAGACCAGTGATATAATGTTGCCTTATATTTAAGTATTTCCAAGAAATATATCTAGATACAGACCTTGTGTAAAGTTATGCCCAGTACATTTTCTTGCCTTACATAGTCTAAAGAGAATCTGTTTGATCAAAGGAAGGACAATATTTCATAAGCACTTACTTATATATTTTTTTAAGTTAAAAAAGGAGGGAGGAAAAAATACCAAAGTACCACACCAAATCCTGTGATTCTGCATGAAGCTGTTTGTGTGATCAAATCTGAGAAGAGAATTTTCCTGTTTCTAAAAAGAAACTGTGGGTACAGTTTCCACACTTTATTGTTCATGTGATGCCTCGTGGCAGAGATGTGCTTGTTTCTACACTTGCAGGCTTTCTACTCCAAACTGAAGCTGCTGATTCAGAGGAGAGTGAGAGCCTGAACTCATTGTGTCCTTGGTGTGGAGAAGGTGCCATTTACTTTGTAAAGCTAGGGATAAATATATCCACCGAGCACTAGCTATGACTGAAGACAGTCTTTACCTGCTCTTTTTGCATCCCCTAAGAACTTTTCTTTCAGTTCCTAATATAATGTAATCTGAAATGGTCTTTTTAAAAAGTTTTTCCTAGGTTTCCACTTTTTGAGGTGTATCTTTCATTCCTAGTGTTGCGGATATGTTCTCTTTGTGGAGAGGTGGGATGGAAAGTGCTGCACAGAGCAAGGACTTTGTTATTGTATGGCTGACTTCGCATTTTCAGGATGGAATTTTACCAAATTGATCAGCTTTCAGGAATCCTTCATGAATAAGAGGCCAGATTATTGGTATTAATGGCCTTTTATGCTAGATAGTATTGATATTTTAATCTAAGGCATTAAGATACGGTGTTTTTATTTCTGGTTTTGAGAGAACAGTGGGCAATCAAAGGTAGAACAAAAATGCCCAGCAAAGCTCTCAGGCTTTACTGCTATTTTAAGATATCTTTGGCCTGCATACTGGTACAACTAGTGTGCATATTTGAAATTCTAGCCTCTACAATGAAAAGACAAGCCCTCAGAAACAGCCAGTGGTTTTGGAGCATGCTGGTCCTTTGCAAGCTGAATGTTAAACAATGACTTAAGACTCTACTACGCACTGGCTGTAGCTCTTGATGTCTTACACACTGGCTCCATTTTTTGACATAATTTTGGCAAGTGGGGGAACCTGGCAATCCTTCATGCTAGAGGCCTTAGCTCTAATAAAGCGCTTTAGTTATTAGCACAAGTAAATAGTTGTCCATTTGTGCTTCATTAATGCATATTAGTCATACAGTAAATACTGTCATGCTGGCAAGTTCCCCAGAATAGTGAATACTTCGGCACAGTTCAGGAGGGGGTTTCTGACAAAGTGGCATTGGTACCTTTCTTGAAGAAGTTCTTGAAGCTATTAGTGTAGGAGAGTGACAGGCCATTATTTCAGCTCACGTGAGATTTCTAGAATTGATACTTCAGTGGAGGCAAACAGGTATTTTTGATGAATTTCATGCTGTTGCAGTAGGTTCTTCTCAAGTATTCAGCTGACTTTTCTACAGCCTTCAGCTATGTCGAGGCAGGTTGCTTTGGGCTGTGGGGAGTGCAAATGAAGTGCCTGCTCTTCTAATAAAAATAGATGTCCCAAAAATCCCATATGGTTGTCCAGTATTGTAAAATTTTAACTGTATATTTGAAGAAACCTAGTATGTGCAGCTAGATGAAATCAGAAGGCAGCACAATGATCCATGATCTGTGTAAGTGTTTCGGTTTCTTGAGAGATAAGACCCTTAGTAGAAATGGTATAAAATTGTGAACAAAGTATGACTTGTTCTTTGGACCAGCCAGTGTAGATTTACAAGTTGCTTTTTTTTTTTGTCCTTTGGGTTCTTGGCAGTGACTTCCAGAAGGACTTGCTCCATACTCTTGGTGGCTTGTTAAGGCTGACCAGCTTCTGGTTCTTCATATTGTCATCCTCGCCTGTTTTGGCGAGGAATGTGTTTTCTGCCTCTGCAGTAACCAGGATCATCCTCTGATTAGTGACTTACTCTTTTGAAGATAAGAGGGTGCCTTGCATTCGTATTGGCTAGCTTCCTTACCATCTTCTAATGCATCCTGTCTCCTCCTAGTTAGGTTGTCTGATCCATAACTTTCCTTTGCTGGGAGTAATGGTTCAGTCCTCCAGATGCTGACACTGTGCTCAAAGAACTGGGAGGCATGAGGAGGAATTAGGCAAAACTGAGGCAAAAAAATCATTGATCTTTTGTGTCCTTAGCTGCTGCATCCTGTGCACAGCTGAGAACTAACTAAACTAATATTAGCCATCCTTTTGTCCTTACTTGCCTGTATAACAATTCCTTGTTTTTTTCCCAGCATCCTTTGCTTGCTCCAGCTCTTCTGCATGTGCACAATCTCTATATCCTTTCCACATAACCTCTTCCTGCTTCAGCCTTCTTTGCATTTCGGCATTTAAGCTGAGGCAGGAGTTGCCTGTCCATTCAGCTGATTTTCTGCCATTCCCCTGTGACTTTCTGCATGCTACAATGGACCATTTTTGAGGTTTGAGGAGGCTCTCCTGCAAGATCTGATTGTTGCCTTGGGTACCTTGGTTCTTCAGAGAAATCTGCCATGGGAACCTTGCACGCAGAGCCTTGAACAGACCAAAAATTTGCTTTCCCACAGTCCAGGACTGTAATTCTGCTGGTAGCCCTGCTCTCTTTGCTTACTCATTACTGTCATCTCTGCATCATCTCCACTGCCATCAACCTCTTCCTCCCCAAATGGCTGTTCTTTGTCTACCAGTTGGCTTTGCCAGCTTGTTGGTTAAGCAGAAAATGCTTCCCCAGTTGGCTCACTGATCACTTGTGAAGTTATCTTCAACCCACTTCAGAAATCTTTGCAGTGTCCAGTGCTGACTGCAGCTGGAGTGGCACTGTTTGCTTTTGAGTGGGTCAGAAATGTGATTTAGCTGATTTGTGTTGAGTTTCTCCCCATCCTATGCACCTGCCTGCAAAAATGGACTCACTTGGTTTGAGCAAGACAGGTATTCTGAACATTAATCTTCCTAAAGATGGTGAGTGCCTCTTTTGGGAAGAAGTATTGAGGTGGAAAATGAGGGATTTGGCAGTGTGACAGAAGCGAAGGAGAACCTAGAGGTGCTAGCCAATTGTGCAGGTGTTTCCCATCCCAGCAGTTTCCTTTGTAGCTTCCCAGCCAGGCTATTGGTACTGAGTCTCCTGTCGTGGCACTCTCCTGGTTTCCCTGATGTTTACTCTCTCTCACAAGGCTTACATCCAAGTGGGCTGTCTCCCATGCTGCCTTGTCTGAGGACCTACTGCCAGCCCCAGGACTGTTCTTGGGGCGGTGTAGGGAAGCTCTCCTTTCACCCAGTTGAGTGAATCCCTTTTATCCTGCACAGTCTTTCCGTGTGCTCCTACCCTGTTCCCCCTCTGCATATCCTCCTTCTTCCGGAGCTCTTTCTTGAGCTCATTTTTCTTGGCCACACCACCATGACCTCTTGGAAACATTTCTGCAGGAGGTAACTCCAGAATCATATGAAACATACATGTTACATACATACATAAATATATATTAAAGCAACTTAACATGTTTACCCACATGTGCCCTCTCAAGTTAGGTGAATTTTTTTTCCTTTTTGAATTCAGGACAGACCCGAGGAATTTTTCAACCCAAATATAAATGCCAATATTTGAGGTAGTCACTTTAAGTGTTTTGTAGCTGGAAGCATTTTAGAGCCTGTTTTCTAAGGTGAATGTGAATTAAGACTTAAGAGGGCCTGTTCCTCTGCTTCTGATGATATAGAAGTATAAGGCAGTGTATTGCGAATGTGATGGAAAAAATTCCTTCCTGTATATTTACTGGTGAGATTTCTACATGAAATACATTATTTTTTGCCATGATGTGAGCAAAAGGACTTACTGAGGTGTGCTAAAGATGTTCTGAAAAAGGCATCTTTTGCAATCGTATTTTTTCTGGAGTCCTTTTTGTCCTCAGAATTATGACAAGCTGCTGGCTGTTGAACTGCCTGTATGGTTAAGTCACAAACCATAACTGCTATGCTGCATGAGAGCAAGTTGGAAAAATAGTTTTCTGACAACGTATCTTTTAGGCTGTGACTTGCCCTGAAGATTAAAATAAGCCCAAACCCAAAAGACCGGAAACTTTTATCCACCAACTGTCCCAGCAGCATCTTCTGAAACAGGGATATTCACACAATAACATGTGTTATTATGATGTAAGATTACACACATGCTGTCTGCATTATGGTGTGCTAATGAGCTTCTAGGTAATCTGTCACAGTTAATTTTGTTTTAGCTGAAGAAGTAGTCTTCTGTTTATCTGTATCCAGAAGGTGGCCCGTTCCTCTCACCCACAGCTTGATTCTGAAGCCTAGTTCAAAGTTTTTCCTCTTTTCCTCCTCAGCCTATGATTCCTTTTTTTTGTTTGTTTTTGTTTTTTGTTTGATCTGTGATTTGACTTTAATCTCAGCAGGAACCTTTTCCACTACCTTTTATTTCATAGATCTACATTTTTGGATTAGAAAGAATAGCTCAAAACTGGAGGAAGCAGTACTATAAATACTGGTTGTGCTGTAAAAGGTACCACCCTGCATTAATCACCATTCTGCTGAAGTGTGGTAGCTGCTCATGTGCAAGCTGCCAGCACCTTGAACTGCAAGGTAAACAAGTTACTTCCCCTCCCTAGTCTTCAGCAGTGGTTTCACAGAAGAGAAAGAAAAGCCACTGATTGAAAAATACTGATTGAATAGCAGCTCATCCGATTGCATCCCATCTTTTCTTGGAGCAAACAGGAGAAATCCATTTGCAGAGATGTTCTTCTGGTTGATAGCAGTAGTGTTTCAGTTTTGCTAAAGCCAGCATGATCAAACGTTGCTCATGTGGATTTATTACAACTGTGGGATTTCTTGAACTTTTCTTCTGGCTGACTAGCTTTGCAATCTCTGTTCAGATCTCCTTGTTTGGAGACCCTTTATCTGGGCAGGTCTTGTTTTGAGGTGGTTTGCTTGTTTTGTTTCATGTGCTGCGTAATGTTTGACACACCAGACCTTCCTCCAGTAGCACAATGGTAGTTATGAAAGCCTTTTGATCTGTTGAGGCTTTAATGTAGCCTCAGAGGCTCTGTGTGGAATTAAAGCAGCTGCTGCTAATCATGTAGAAGCGCCTTAGTGTATGTTCTGATGTGCTGTGGATAGCTTCCTTGGACACTGGATGTGTCCAGTAGGTGTTAGAAGAACTGGGGAGGAGCTGTATAAAATAAGTGGTCACTTGACACACTTACTCTGTGAACAACTTTAAAACAGAAGAAAACCTTCCAAGCTTGAAGAGGTGATTGACGTGCTTGCTTTTAGTGTGCCAGCTTCTGTGAAAACTGAAGATTTATACTTCGTATTGTATTTTCCTGGGATAGCATGCAATTTTACATGTAATTTGTTACTATTTAAATGCAAATTGCTGATCTTTTGTAAATTTTCTTCCTTCAGAGAATGTTAAGTCAATAAAGATTTTCTGATAAAGCCATCTTCTTAATGCAGGATAACTGGTAGAGCTACTTGCAATTAACTCCCTTTCCTCAAGGAAAGGAAAACATGGCAGCTGCTACCTTGAAATGTATAGATACAAATATATATTTTTATTGATACTGGAACAAGTGTAGCAATGAAGTATATTTCATAGGGTACCTAGATTTTTGAAAATTAGACAGAGATGGATAAACTAGGCAGAGCACCGAGAGAAGTTCTCAGGTAAGAAGTTCAAAGGTAAAAAGTACCTTTGAGGTGCTTGGATTTTACTATAGTCAAACCTAGTTACTTCTTTTTCTAAGGTCACTGAAGATGAAGAAAATCAGAATTATTTAGGCTGGAAAAGACCTCTAAGATCATTGAGTGCAACCTTTGACAGATCACCACCCTGTCAACTAGTCTGTGGCATTAAGCTCCATATCCAGTCATGAGCACCTCCAGGGCTGGTGACTCCATCACCTTCTTGGGCAGTTTGTCCCAATGTTTAACAGCCCTTTCCATGAAGAAATTCCTCTTGATGTCTAACCTGAACCTCCTCTGATGCAGCTTGAGGCTGTGTCCTCCCATCCTGTCGCTGCTTGCCTGGGAGAAGGGGCTGACCCCCACCTGGCTACAGCCTCCTTTCAGGCAGCTGTAGGGAGTGATAAGGTCCTGCCTGAGCCTCCTTTTCTGCAGGCTTAAACAACCCCAGCTCCCTCAGCTGCTCCTCGTAGGACTCATTCTCTAGAGCCTTCACCAGTGCTGTTGCCCTTCTCTGGACTTGCTCCAGCACCTCAATGTCTTTCTTGTAATAAGGAGCCCAGAACAGGACACACAGACCCAAGAGCGTGGCTAAATACAGGGTGACCATCACTGCCCCGGCACTGCTGGCCTATTTTTGATCCAGGCCAGGATGTCATCAGCCTTCTTGGCCACCTGGGCACACGCTGGCTCATGTTTGGCTGCTGTTGACCAGTGTCCACAGGTTCTTTTTCGCTGGGCAACTGTCCAGCCACCCTTCCCCAGCCTGGAGTATTTCATGGGGTTATTGTGACCCACGTACAGGAGCTGGCACTTGGACTTGTTGAACCTCATATAATTGTCCCTTTGATCCGGATCCCTCTGCAGGGCCTTCCTGCCCCCCAGCAGATCAGCTCTCCCACCCAACTTTGTGTTGCCCATGAACTTACCTAGAGTACTCTTGATACTCTCATCCAGATCATCAGCAAAGATATTGAACCCTGCAGGGTTTTTTCATCTTGAGAAATGTTAATAAGACAGTGATGCACTGAAATAGTCAGGATGGCTCCTGTTGTCAGTCTTATCTTAATTTTTGTTTTCTTTCCAGCTGTTATGAATTGACAATTTCTATGTAGGTATTTCTGTAATGCAGGCTGCTGCATCATTTGTATTAGAAATTTTGTCCAACCGTTGTGTGCTAACTCTTGGGGGTGGCAACTTTATGAAGTCTAATAGAGCATCACTGTAAGGATTTTTTTTTTCCCTCAGGAAAACTGTTTTGAACATCACTGTGAAAGGTGCAGTTATGTATGTGACTTCCTTAGAGCTGCACAGGTTGAATGAAGTTCATACATGATAAAGGAAAGAAATGTAGACATTCAGGCATGTTGTTCTGTTGGTAATGATGTGGGGTTCCATTTTTTTGGTTTTGTATTTTTTCTATTATGAAGGCTTGCAAAGTAACCTGTTACGGCAATATAAGAAGTACAAAAGAACTATTTCTTTTTTAAGTACCCATATATCGTAGACTGTTTCTTAGACTCCAACATTTTTTTTTGCATAAATTACACTACTGATTTGCTCTGACTGTAACCCTGTAAGTGGGATATAGAGCAGTGTATAAATTGTAGAACTGAAGTTTATAAACATTTGCCCCATATCTGAGATTCTGAAATGTCGTTTTTGGTGAGTTTTTTTGTTTGGTTGGTTTTTTTGTTGTTTTGTTTTTCTTTTGTTTTTTTGTTTGCTTGTTTTTTCGTTTGTTATTTTTTGTTTCTTCTTTTGTTTCTTTTTTTTCTTTCCTTCTTCTTTGGTAAGGCTTGCTGTTTTAGGGATGTGTAAAGAGATAGTTCTTTATCTAATTGAGAGCTAGTCACCTGAACTACAAATGCCCTTGTCTGAAGTGAGCAATGAGTTGTGGGGCAGATGGCACCATGTAACAGGAGAACGGTTCTTTATCTGAGCAGAAAGTTATGTGGTCCAGGTAATTAGGATCATAGGTTTGATCAGATGGGACAGGCAGTTCTAGACCTAGTTAGCTATGTATCTAGTGCCGAGGATCACTGTTGGGTATGAGGAGAGGAGTACCAAGCACACCCTAAATTTCAGCAATTGAGCAAATTGGCTAGAAAGGAGAATGATGTTGCTAATAGTTGAAGCATGGAAGGATAGCAAAGCAGTCTTGTTTGAATTTGTTCAACATGACACTTGAAATTGGTCAGATTATCAGTCTGAAGACCTGAAGAGCAATTTCATTAGTAGGTGAGGGTTACTTAGCTTGCCAACATACAGCAAATTTTAATGGTCTTGGTGGGCACAGTGGCTCCTTCCCCACAGGAGGTTTAGCATTTTATCACTTATGTCGAGGGCTGTGAAGAACCGTCTTCACTTGTTGGCCCGTTCAGATTCTCAGTTTGAACCTGAACCCTGACAGACAAAAGGGGGATAGCACTATTGCCTGTAAGAGAGCAGACCCACATTCAGATGATAAAAATTCCTTTGCGTTTCATGCTACTTCCATTCCTTTGTTGAGTTTCATCTGTCTTGATGTCTAGGGCTTCCTAGTTACAAGCTTACATACACTTAAATGTAATTCAGTTTATCTGGCTGTGGTTGTCACTTCCCAAAGCATAGAGATTTGAATATAAACTCCTGAAGAGAATGCACTTGTGTGAACACTTGTGTGTTCCTTCAACCAGATTGTGTCTTCCCTTCTCTCCTCCCTCCCTGGCCTGAGACACACAAATACGTTGCTGCAGTGCCAGATCCAGAGTCCACCAGCTCATCCTTTCAAGCACTGAGCCTTCCGAGGTTAATTCAGGGCATCATTAGTCTGTGCTGGGACAGACTGTCCTAGGCGTTTTGTGGAATGTCTCCTGTCCACGTGGTGGAAGGATGCTGTCAAAACCTGACTCCCAAAAGCCAGTGTTCTTGGAAGCAGCTGGCCAGCAGTGCTGCTATAACCAGAGCTGTAGTAGGTTTGATGCCAAGTGGAACAGACGAGCTACCTTGTATTTCACAGGTCTGAGCATAGGGAGGCCGGTGTGTTGGAAAGGATCGAATATCCTGGACCTTCTTTCTGCATTACAGCTTCCCCCAAAAGAATATATGAGGGTTTTTTTGTTTTTTTTTTTTTAATACAAGCTAAAAGGAAATAATTTTGAAGATGCATTCTCTGATTGGACAGGTATGTTAGCAAGTGTGTGATGCTGAAATTTTCCATTGCACCAGGGAACAAATATTTATTGCCATTATATTTATTTTTGTCCTTCTGATAACAAAGGAATATAGTCTGACCATGCACTTCAGAAACTCGGACAAAACATGGAAGGTGACCCTGGTAAGGATTCTTGAATAGGCTAAAGGTTTTATGAGCAACAACACATTGTTGTGGGTTGCATTACTCCCTTAGGTTGCTTGAGTACCATCCAGTATAGCAGTTAACACGTATGAACTTGTGCTTTTGGCTCAATTTAAGTACTGTAGTCTGTTAGGTGTCAGTTCTTTGATACAAGATCTCACTGAAAAGTCTCTTTAAAAAAAAGAGGAATATGACATA
Organism: Picathartes gymnocephalus; assembly: GCA_013390045.1. Taxonomy (NCBI): domain Eukaryota; kingdom Metazoa; phylum Chordata; class Aves; order Passeriformes; family Picathartidae; genus Picathartes; species Picathartes gymnocephalus. The sequence goes on from WEKY01030484.1 coordinate 28,332, forward strand.
CTGCTTTAAGTTATACTTTCTCATGGTAGCAAAACTCAATTTTTAAATTTAATTCCTATTGATAAGTACAGTTCACTCTCACAAAAAACGGGTTTTTGAGGGACTTTAATGTTTGAGTCAGTGTTGACCAAAACCAAAGAGTTAGAACAGGGAGCAAAGGATGTAGCTTTGAACATGTATCTTTGCCAGTGGCAGTCCCTTGCCAGTGAGAGGGACTTGCTTTGTAGGTAAGGCTAACTTACAATTAAGTACAAGCTAAAGGTACATTATCAGGTTCTGTGGGCGCCAGCAGAAGAAACAAAATTTCCATGTAAGCATGTGACTTTCGTGTTGTGAAGAATTTCCTAATATAGACTTCATTTATTCAGTGGTATTTTGTTAGAAATGAAAAAAACCACCTAGTTTGTTTTAAAAAAAGAAGTAAATGGATACTTTATCAGTAAGTAAATGCTTCATTTTTCTAAGTACTTTACAGGTAAAGACACCTTTAAGGAGTGATTGCTTTGACTGAGAACTTTGTGCAATTGCTTCTTTTCTGTATTTCAAGACTTTATTTTATTTGTAAACTATGTAAACTGTCTCTAACAGCCACAGTGGTTTTAGTCTCATTAAAAATAGAACAAAGCTTTTAGCATTTCTAAGCCTGTCAGTTGGATTCCCTCCTTGCTAGCTGATTAAAAGACAGCAACCATGATGCATTGAATTTTCTTCTACCATAATAAATGGCAGTCTGGTCTAGAGTGCACACTATGTAGTATACTATCCATTTTCTCTGTGCAGAGTATGGGGAGACAGCTCAATTCTGGCCGAAGTAGTTGGTTCCTACTAAGAGAAAACTGCATCTAGTGAGAGAGTTCTTGCCAAATTTTGGGTTCAAGAATGTTGAAAGCCCTGTTAATGCCAGTTTTGCAAATATCAGCCTAGAGAAGCTGAATCTGTAGTGTTAGCCTGTATGCATACTGCAAAAGTGCATTGCTGGAGCTGTCATCTAACAGGATGTGCTCACTCCTGCCTTACTGGAGAAGAGCCTTTTAGGAGTAAACTGCTGCTACCAGATACTGTTGGAGGTTGCTAGTTGTGGTCCAGCTCTTGCTAGACTGCATTAATTAATTAATTCCCTGGATACCAAAGAGACACTGAGAGTTGGGGCAGGGGTGACAGGAAGAAGTTGGCTGGTGGGTGATGGTGGTTTTTGGTTTGCCCTGATAACAATTGCAATGCAGGTAGTGATAAGTCACATAACTAGACTCCTAAAAATAAATCTGAAGCACCTTCAGAAAAATAACTTTCTGGCTCAGCTATAGCAGTGGCTTCTATAACTGTGTTGGGCCATAGCTTTTAGGAAGAAAGACTTCACTGGCTTGGGGCGTGCACACTATGGGGTTGTCAACAGGGTCCAAACCCCCAGGTTTTTTTTAGACTTGAAGGATTTCTGATCAGTGAGTTGCTAAAGCCCAGAGGGGGTCAGGAGATAAGTTCCTCCAAGGTCAGACTGACAAGCCTTTCTGCCTTCCCCTGTATCATGGGGCGTAATATAACTCCTGCGATTCATTTAACAAATTCTCTGCCACTGCAGAGACATGGACCACGGACGCAGGTCTGTCTTGTCTGTCTCATTTTCCTTCTCCCTTTGCTGATTCCTGGTCTGTTGTAGCTATCATGTATGTTGTGTGGTGGGCTGGTAAGTCTGCTGAGGGTTGTAGGAATGTGTGGGTCTGTGTGCCCTGCCAGGTTATCGCATGTTTTCAGTGATTTGTGGCACTGAGGATCGGAGGTGCTGCAGTGCGTTGGGAGGAATGTGCTGCTGCCTTTGCTGCTCCTCTAATCCCAAACTGGCTTGTTTGTTCTTGGTCTCTAGGGTTATTGCTCCCAGTCTTGACAGCCAGTACTGTAAAATCAGGATTCCTGCAGTTAGTGGCTTTGCTACTTCAGGAGAGAGAGCCCAACTTTTGACAAAACTAAGTGGCTTTATTTTAAGCCCTTGTTTGTACAAGCTGTCTTAGCAGTGGGAATGCTAAAATTCTAGGTTCACAGTTACTCTGTTGACTTACTGAGCCTTTCACTTGGCTCTTACCTAGTCAAATGACTATAGTTAAGAGGCAGGAAACCAGGTTACAGGTCTTTAATTATGTAATATGTGGGTTGTCTGAGAATGTGCTTTAAAGTTTTTTGCCTAGTGTGCAAAGCCTGTGTTTTCTTTATTTGTATGACATGTTAAACACTCTGGCAGAAAACAGTAAAACATACACACTCTGTTTGAGTAAACTTGAAATCGTTTGCAAAGCAGTGACTTAGGACAAACCCAAGAACCTTGCACTTCCCTCAGAACTCTTACTTGGAACACATTTCCTCAAATGCTGGGGTGTCAGCTTGCTGAAAATATGTTGTACTACTCAGCTGTAATCAGCTGTCTGGTAGGGGATTGTGCTGCTCTGTTTTAAAGAAAGGAGAGTCACATTAATTACTAATTGATCTGGACTGTGGAGTTTGGATTAGAACTTGAACATTGGTCTGGATCTGTCAGTTGTATTTATTCTTGTAATAGCCTGTGTGTTTGCCTTCACAGGGCTAAGAGTAAAGTTGAGTGAACAGAAACTCTGGATGGCTGTGGATACCAGTAAGCTATAGGAGCCTTTACTTAGATCAATAGCTGGCTACTCGGCACTTAGCATAATTGACTCTATTATCCTCTTTGTATATTTGATGCTTGAAGTAAACCAAAGCTGCAAAATCATGGTATAAAGAATCAGCACATTTAAAAAGCAGAGCAGGAAGTTACTTTATGTAAATGCAAACAGTCTTTTGTTTGGAAAGTGAGGAATCTTATGAAGCATCCTCGGAAGAAATGTTGTCCAATCTGTTCATTGCCTAAGGAAACTCCAGGGCCATGTTAAGAATGACAGTATTGAGTCAGATAAAGAAATGTTTGTCTATCTGTGTCCTTCTTCTAAGAGCAGGAAATTCCAGATACAAAGAGAGAGTGTAATTTCTCAAAGTATTCCCTTTCTGCTCCTGAAGCCTGGAGCTGTGTCCACTTTTTCACAGCCCTTGGTGTTCACCTCTTCAGCGAATTTTTGTAATTGCTTTTTTTTCTGGGAACCACTTGCACTTGAGCACTCTGCAATAGCTTCCTTGGCCTGTGCTTATATAAGGTACTTCATTTGGCTTTGCACAAGTTGCCCTGAACAGAGTAAAGTTGTGGTGGTTCAAATAATGACTTTGCTAATTTTCTCCTTACACTCAGCTAGTTTTAAAACCTGTACCTTGGTGTGATGCAGGAGCACCGCCAGGCTGGCAGGGAGCTCCTGTTTGGCAGGAGTGCCCTCTCTGCAAAAGTGAGGCATATCTGCCTTGATAGTCTCCTAAATTGTGGTGAGACCCGTCAGCACATCTGACTTTACTTTCTGTTGTGCTGGACGGTGTACAAACATCAGAAGTATGTCATGATCTTAATTTGTTGCTGTGGGACTGCTGGCATGAGTACGCGTGACTCTTGCTCAATTGAACCTTTTGTTCAGGGGCACGGCAGTGTGGGTTTGCAGACAGCTACAGTAAATCCAAAAACAGGGACTGTCGTCTTGGTGGTCTGGACATCCTCAGTCTGGCCATGCTCCCAGGAGCTTCCCAGAAGCTGTGCTGCCACTTGTAGCCTTTCTTCATCTTGTAAACTTCCAGCGACTGCTGAAATTAGAAGAAGCTGAAGCCTTCAGGGGATTTCCAGATCTCTCCAGAAAGCTGCTCTGTCTCTGCTAATGCTAGACTCCTTTCTTCACAAAGAATGAGGGAGAAGGGAAGTATAAATGATACTTCATTATTTGTACTTTCAAATCTGCCTTCTCCCTTTTCTAAGCACTATTTATGTGTAAGATTACCCTGAATGACTGACTGGATAACCTTTGCTGAATAAACTAGGATGAGAGAAGTAGCAGTAGAAAAGTAACAACACACTGGTCTGTCTAATAGTGCTGTCTCATACTGATAAATTCTCTCCTGAGCTAAACTGCAGGTGGGAACAGTGGGACTTGGAGCCAAAGAGGTGATTAAAGAGCATGTGTGCAGACAGCAGAGCTGCTGTAGTATATGTCTGGCTGATTCTCTGATTAAAAGATGAGATTTAGTGTTTTCTTAGATAACTGAAATGCTTATCGTCCTAGCACAAACAGCAGCAAACATTGTATGTCATAGTTGAAGGAGTGCAACTTGAAAGAGTTGGTTATAGATTGAAAAATAAATCTAGATTGTCCTGGTTACTGATACGTAGAGATAACACTGTCTATGAGTGGACTTCGGCTCTTAAGGCGATGCAAGCACGTCACACTTGTGTCGTGCAACATAGGACACTGTAATCTGACCTGTAATGATGGTGTGTTTGACTTTATGACATGCTAATGCCTTAAAGGACCCTGCTTCATGTGCTTCTAGCACTCTTGCTAGTCACTCGATCAAATCATCCTTGGTTGCAGATGCTGACTGACACAGAAAACAGCACATGCAAAAAGTCAGCGAGGGCTAATGCTCAGCTAGCTTCTAAAAATACTACAATAGCTGGATGGTACAGTAAGTTAAGTAACATGCTTTAATTTCATATTGAGAGCATTTATTGGAAGAGGAGGGTGAGCCAGGGATAAAACCATGAAGCAAACAAATGACTTACTTGGAGGCTGCTTTCAGCTGCAGCAGGGGGGATGGTGACAGACCAAAGCAGGTGCCCACCTTGCTGAGGGCCATGGCCTCAGCTCTGAGCTGGGGCCCGACAACAAGGCTGCTGGCACAGGGTAATTATATAACTTTATTTCCTGCCCCCCTCCCCTTTCTTCTTTTCCCCTTGTTCCAGTGTGTGATCTCCACTGCAGCTGGCCGAGTGCCGGTGTTTGTGCACAACGGACACAGATTCTGGAGGGTCATGTGAAACTACCCCTGGCTCTTTAAACCTCACCGCCCTTACCTTTTCCCCTCCACTGCCTGCATTGCTGTAACAGGTGTGGCTTTGTTTATGCACGGCCTGTCGGCCTGTCGCTTTGCTTTAGCACCTGGCTTTTGCTGGCCCGCAGTGTCCGGAGGAAACCTTTGCCTCCCTGTTTTGCTCAAGCTGCTGGAGAACTCTCTGGAACTTGCGGGCAGGCATTTGCACCGAATGAAACAGGCCAGGGGCATCAGCTTTCTAAAGGCAGCACCAGCAGTCATTAGTCACTGTAACCTCTGCTTCTGGAAACTTTGATCTACCTTACCATGGCTTTAGCTTAACTTTGTGAGTAAGGCCTGTGGTTCTCAGCATCTTCTGGTACAGATGTAAGGTGGTTCCAAAGAGGGCGTATCCTATTCCTGTAAATTTTTGGCAATTGCTATTTAAAAAAAAAAGAGAAGTCTGGTTTAATTGAAGTGTTACAGTTCTGGAGCCAGATGAAACCCTGAAGTAAGGTCTCTCAGTTAAGTGTTTGTGTGTTAGTGCTATGGGAAATGCAAATGTAAAATGATGCACCTTCACCCCATTTCACCTTTGTTACTACATAGTACTTCATTAATCTTACCTTCCAGAAGGGACTTTTATATGTTGGGGCAACTGAAAACATTTAGGTGTGTGACAAATAGCTTATAACTAGTTTTCTTGTTCCAGCTTTTATTTCTCTTGGGATGCCCTGTTGCTCTTCCCAGCCAAGAGGCCATATGTCACTGCATCCATACATTAGACATTGGGACTTCTTCCTGGGAAGTGTAACTAATGCTGCTAGGCTGCATCTGTGGGGTTTTAGCTACCCCATAAAAATTGGTCATGTTGAATTTCATGGAGTGAAATGCACAGAGAAAAGCTCTGGGCTGGGGAGGGATGTTCTGCTGAGTTCTCTCTGCCTGTGATGCTTACCTCTTAGCCTTTGTACTGACAGCAGTCAGCTTCAGCTTTGAGTTTTGACTGAAACTTTTCCAAGATAAGCATCTCCTCCCCGCTGTTGCCCTTGGCACCTTGGAAAAATTACAACTGAGCTTTCTGGGGAACAGATTCTTAATTTTGTATGTCCTTTCTACAGTTGCCTTCTTAAGCTGCAAGTCCCAAACTTCCTGCCTCAAATTTAAAATGGAGATGATGTGGGTCAGGTCAGTGATGGCTGTGTGGTGTCCAAAGAAAATGAGATAAATCCAGTGAGAATGACTAGTGCACCAAAAGTACTAATACTGTTAGAATGTGATACCCTCTGATTGCAAGGGATTTGATGAAAACAGCTCTTGAGTTGCTTGTTCCTGGTAAGTGTTCAGTTAGCTCCAGTGAAAGAGCTAACAAATGCTGCTGTGTTTCAACAAAGTAAGAACAAAGAGTTGTGCTGACAGAAGGTTTGATGTGGTTTGAGGTTTTTTTTTGATTCCTGAGAAGCAATAACAAAAAACTCATGAGATAAGCGAGATGTGGTGCGTGAAACAACAGCCAGTGTTGTGAAAATCAGTGCGAAGAATATAGAGAGCTATAAGGGGAGATAGCCAGTACGGAGGCAGAAGTTTGAGTGGTCCCTGTTGTATCTGGCATAGATAGATGGGTGCCATTTGTATCTTATCATAGAGTGTTTACTCATAAAAGCCTTCCTTAGTCATACCACTATTGTCAGTTTCTGTCTTATAAATGCCTGTGGGCTCCTGAACTGATCCCTGATGGTGATGACACTTGAGAGCAGTACTTGAGGACTTGAGTCAAAGCTCAAGCATTTACTGAGACAGTCTCTCTGATGAAGAGATAATTTATTTCATATACTGTATGACTATATACAGTTCTAGTCCCCAAACAGTACATCCATTATGATTTTGAACATTAGCTTGTATTTTGTCAGTGCCGGACTGAGGGCATATGGTTGCGCATAGTTGAACTGCCTCTCACTGTGTGCTTGCTACTGCTCTGCCTTAATTACAATGTCATTTACTGTGAAGGTGGTTCCTGTGTTTTGACATAAAAGCAGTTCATGTCATTGTGTATTTAGCCCACACTTTGGGCACAGTGGGATCATGTGTGTAGTCATGTATATCACTGTGGCAGTTTATGCTTGGTGATATATCAATGCAGTCAACTTCACGCACTTTTCCATACCCACCCTTAACTGGTATATGCAAAGGGATGGCAGTTTTGTAAAACCACATACCTGCTCTAAATCTCCTTCTCTTACCTCTAAAATGGGACTTATCTTGCTTTTCCCATTTTTTTGTTTGCATTTCAATTTTCCTGCTTTCTTCTAGTTGTCTTCTTTGGCAAGATCTGTGAGAAACCGTGGTATTTTAGACTTAGCCAAATTCAGTTTGTGTTAAAACTTCATGAAACTTGATCTTGTGAGAATTCCAGTATGAAAAAAACAACAGGTTGGCATCCAGAGCCATGGATGTTTATCTAAACTGAACTTCTGATTTCTCTTGAGGTTTAGTAGTTCACTACTGAATCTGTTTCAGTCCAGTTAATTAGTTACAAAGCCCTAAGCCACAGACTTGGAATTAAAGAAAACAAAGCCCCAAGCCTCCGCATAATTTGATGCAAGAAGAAACTTTTGTTAAACTAGGAAGTGCATTTACATCACTGTTTCTCAGTTTGAAACACAAACTGGTGTACAGATGAGCCAACAGCACAGTCATTGATTCTGGATCCGTGCCACACGTATTAATGTGACAGCCTAGTGTCCCCTTGTGATTTGTTCCCCCACCTTCTCTGACCTTGGTTTCTCCTTTCAGAGGCATGGCAGGGTTTTTTTGTTTTGTATTGGTGGTTTGACTCCATGTAATGTAGCTTACAGGGAATACAGAATGCCTGGTTTTGATGAGATATTCTGCTCTTCTGTTTTTAGGACAATGTAGATCAGACTTCAGCTCATGGTCGGCGGGATCTGGTGGAACCGGGTTTCCAAGAACCATCTAACCGCATCTCCCTGAACCACCAAGGTAAGGAATGGTGTGTGGAAATCCAGGCTTCTCAGGTGAGTGCAGGCATGGTTTTGCCTCCAGGTTGCCATTTCTCCTTCTCATTGGGGGAGAGAGAAAATGTTCTGGATGACTGGAGAAATAGAGCTGAAGAAATCTGGTTTTGTCACAACTGTCCTTTGACCTGTGAGTGAAGATGACAAAGGACTTGTCTGCATCTCAAACCTTTTGTAGCCCAAGATAGGATTACTAGCCTGGGTGACAGGGATGTTCTTCTATTTATAGGAGTAGGGAGGAAGGAAGTACTGACATTAAATTCAACATTTGTAATGTTAAGGTTGTATTTAAAAAAAATCTTCAGCTGCCATAAGACAGGTTCTGGCTCAATGTTTGCAGTAGGAGATGGAAAAAAAAAAAAGGCATCTTTACTTGCTTTTCATGACAGAAATTAGCTCAACTGGGAAAAGATAGCCCTGAACTAGATGTTGTAATGTAGGTATAATAGTTTAGCTTCTGTAATTCAACAGGACCATTCATAAAAAGAGAAAAAAAATACTAAAACCTGATCTTCACTGATTTCTGTCTGTTCGGAGACCTAAAAGACAACAGTTAATGTTATTACAGAGACTGTTCAGCTCACCTTTATTTTTTTAGGTTTGAAATAATTGATAGTAGTGTTCTTGTAAGCAGTGAACCCTCTTACCCTCAGGGTTCCTGATGGTTTAATTTGAAACCAAGTCCTTGAAGGTCATCTTCAAATGTTGTTTCATTAGTGCAACAACTAATAGTAATGCAGACAGAACAAGACTATTGAAAGAAAAAAGATGCCAAGCATATTACTTAAAATATTTGCCAGACATGACATGCTTAACTTATCCTTTAAAAATTCAGCTTTTTTAAATTTGTCAAGGGCAGCAAGATTCAAATTTCATGAGTTGTAGATTATCAAGACAATTAAAGTTGCACAAACAAGTCCCAGAGTGTAGTGAGGCTTGTATTTTAACTTGCTCCCCTTTCCACGCTTCAGGTGTTCTGTGTTTTTAAAGCTTTGCTTTCAATTGAAAAGAGAAGGCAACAGGTTGCAATGTAATCCAGTTTAAAACTTGCAGTAGCAGAGGCAGTGTGTTGTGGCATGTTTGCATGCATAGAACTCATTTTATAAGTTCAATTTTTCATTTGTTTTAGAATTAATAAGGTTTGTTATATTATTTTCACCTATCTCAGGATGTGCAAATCTTGGAACAGATCTATACATGTGACTTCTAAAGCTCTTTGTAAATATCCCCCTTTAATCAAGGGATTTTGGTGGGGGGAACATATCCTGTATGGTCTGGGTTCATGTGTTACAGTGCATATGGCTGCTGCTTTTGAAATCTGAACATTTATAGAAGAAATAGGTAATACTGTGTTTAGATGGCTGAATGCCGGCTTTGCAGCCTGACATTTTCCCACTTCCTTTTCAGAGCCTTCTTCTCCTCTGTCAGTATTGTTGTACTGCAGAAGGATCCATACAGTGTCACCTGACATGTTGCTCTTTCTCAGCCACTTTGAGACAAATGTCCAAATTAATTTAGGAAAAATATATCTTTAAAGAAAATGGTTTGTGTAGGGGGTACTGGCAGTTCAATGCCTATTGTCAAGCAAGACCCAGTTAATATTTTTCCCCACTACGTTTTGAAATAAAGATTGCTTATGCGTCCACAATTTGTTTGGGATTTTTCTTCTATGTCAGCTGATTGACAGCATTCAAATCCACTGTTTCTAAAATCTTCCTAATTTTGTTGCTGCAGTAAGTACATAGTACAGTATTAATCTTGATGATATTATGTTAGTGATGTGGATTAAGAACTGAAACCTAAATGTCCAAAGGTGGCTTTTAATGCTGAGCTGGGCCGTAGGAGTTCTGCATTTTTGCAGTGTTGGAGGGAAGCAAGGTACCTGCTGCTTTGGTACACTCTTGGAAATGGAAGTGGCCATAAGTGTGATGTTATGTCTTCAGTGTTTGTTCTGTCTAAGTAGGAGCATCTACACTCTTTTCATAGCATATGAAATAAATATTCTTGTCCAAGAACTTGAAAGTACAAGTATTTTTAGAGCTGGCATATATTCTAGAATTCCAGATTAATGAATAGAACATAGAAAAATACAACGTGAAGAGCTTCAGTTTAGGGAGTTATGACATGGTCTTAACTAGCTCCCATACAGTCATATTAGTCACATAATAGGAAGATTAGATTATTAACATGAAATGGATTTTATGTTCTGTGGGCACTATTTGCTTTGGTTTTTCTTACTCTTACACTCAACTTTGTTATCCGTTACTTTCTATTAAAGTCTTGCTGGCATAGACACTCATTTAAAGCTTAAAAGAGTAAACCTGTATCAAACTTGCAGAACCACTGCAAATTAATCCTTGGTGATATGCCTTGATTATGTTGATGATAAAGATGTTTGCAACAGACTATGGCAATTTTTGCTTCCAGTTATATGCAACATTACTTGCTGACTTAAGCATATACCTATTAGGCGACCTAAAGCTTCCTGTAACTGGCATGAGCAGAAATTGTGAAAGGACTAGAACTGGCTAAAATAATACCTGTGTTAGGTGTTCTCTGCCTTTTTCTCTTTAGGGTATTGTGCGTTAAACGCTGCAGCTGAACTTTGAGCAGCCATAGTTGTTACGTTGTTTTGTGTGTGCACTTGCAGTTCACACCTGACCGCATTGCTCAGTGAGCGCAGCAGATTTGCCAGCTTTTGTTGAACATTAACTTGTGGTCCTTTGCTTTTCAAAGGGAGAGCTTTTGGTGCAAGCACCTGCAGTTCTGAACCAAGACTGCTTTCCACAGCCTATAAAAATAGTGGTTAGATTCTTCCCAGGCATCTGAATCCCTTTAACACAAACTGGAAAAAGAGCATTCAAGTGGAGACTGAGATAGCCCTACCAACTGTCCCTGCGTGAATAAGCCCTTTCTTGTGAAGGGCATTTCAAGTACGTGTTTCCTGCTGAATCACTGTTTTTACACAAGCAGATGCTTTATAACTCTTCAGCTTCTTTCAAAAGTGTATCTTGTAAAGATCGGGGAGCAGAAGATAGTTCTGTAAAGTGAGGCGTCTTTAGAATAGGAAGGTTTCATGTGAAACTAATGTGCAAAATTGATTGCAGATGGAATAGTATTTTTTCCCAGAAATAGTTTATTAACTTCTTTTGTGTAGGTATGCTAATAAACTTGCTTACTTTAACAATAAGTATTTTTATATGTAAGTCATTATTTAGTACTTACTTTTCCGTGATTCTGCTAATTGGGCAAGTTTTGTAAAGGTACTAAATGCAAAGAATGGGAACTATGTCTTTCCTATATTCCCCACAAGATACTTCATAAATCAGATGTAATAGGAAGGAACAAGCTGTCTTGCTGAACAGTACTACTATCCACTAATGTAAAGGAACAGATATGCTTCAGATACCTATTAAAAGTTAGAGAAAGTTAAGAAACAGCCAGCCAGGATTTGGCAGTTAATAACCAGCAAATCTAAGTATTTCTGGAACAGTCCTTCCAGAAGCTGTGGTAAAGTCTCTAGGCTTGAAGAAGAAAAATATGTCTAAACTATGTGGCTTTCATGAAGAGAAAAAGGTAGGAGGTGAAGAAACAAGCAAAACGATAATTTACTGTCTTCAAAAACACCAAGAAGAAATGAGAGCATGCTTAGGAGGCAACAACAGGTATTGTTCTTTTCAAAATTGTTTTCCTTCTCACTTTGCAAAAGATTCAGCGGTCACAAATGTTTAAAATTTTGCAATGACAAGTTTTCTGCAGTGTGTAGCTTGCAGTACTTGTACTCTGTCCAGTAGTGAGAGGCAGAGCTGGGGACCCATAGTAGTGATTTTAGTTCCAACCCTTCCATATACCATTTAGAGGCCTTCCATTGAGGTGATAGGCTCCAGCATTTGTTCTCCCTTGTCCCTTCCCAAAGGGTGCTGCTAGTTCTCCTCTCTTCCCCAAGCACCCTGGCAGTGCAGCCCCTGTTCCTCTTGGCTGCTCTGTGGTGCTGCTGTGTGATGCTGCCAGATTTAACCTTGAATGTGTCTCAGTAGCAAGACAAAGCTATCTATAGATTTCCCTGTGCTACCATAGAAGAGCTTTGCTGTATGAATTATGATGGCAAAATACACTATGCTACAGAAAACTGTAAGCCCAGCAGAATTTGTTGACTCTTGGACTTCAGGGAGTTTAACCTACCCTCCATGCCACGACTGTTTCTTTCCTTGCTTCGTACCTCTGGGATTTTCTTTGTTGATGCATATTTTGGAGCTCATTTTTTCTATATATTTTTCTAGCAGGCAGCAAATACTGCCAACTCTAGTCCCAGATGTGAAGTTTATAGGTAATACTTTTTATTGGCACTTGACATAATACTTTTTGAGATTGTGTAGCTACTTCTTATTCAGAATTTTAAAGCCAGACATAAATAAGGTACATTCTGTCACCTTGCCTTTTAGTATTAGACATGCAGTGCTGGCACTTTCTGTATGTATGTACTTGTGAGATGATTATCAGTTTCTGTACAAATGTGTTTTGCCATGGATCTATGATGAAAGATTTATCTTGCTTTTATTAGTGCATTCACACAAAGTCTTCCTTTCCCGAGATGCTCTCAGTTCTTGTTGTACTTGATGCTTTTTATCACTGCAGTTTGCAGACAGACCTGAGCTGAACCTTAATGGTACCTCTGGCTCCACAGCCAGGTGGCTCCAGCAGCAGAAAGGAAATGGTGATGAGAGTGGTTTTAGCCAACAGCTGTCCTTTCTCAACAGCCTTTGGTCTTTCTTGGTTGGTGATGGTAGGAAGTCTTGCCTGTACTGAGACGATGAGTATGCTTTGGTTGCAGATTGGGTGGGCATTAGATTTCCTGCCTGTATGTACAGACCACTTGGCTCCCAGTGAAACCAGAGGGATCCAGGGCATCTGCCAACTCACCTCATACTACAGCTGACTCTTGAGGTGGATGTTGTCCTGTACCTTGCTGGCTAGTCACTAATACATTCGTTTTTATTGAGACAGTAAATGTCAGCAAGGTGGAAACTTTCTTTCTAGCACACTGGAAAAGTCCTCAGTCCAAAAAATACAAGCCCATGTAAATACAGGCAGACTTTTGAATGAGCATGGATGTAGGTGAAGTATTACAATGCCTATAATTTAGCCCACAGAAACAATACTGTGTAGCACTCTTTCTCCACCACTGTTGTTATTACTTGCTTTTAATATATTTTCTTCTGTATTTGCCTCAGGATAGACTTGGGAGGTTGAGGCGATGTTGTTACTCGTTCTGTAGCTAAGGAGGAGTGTGTTTAGTAACGGTGCTGCTTCTGAAATGCTTCACTTGTGGGATCTGACTGGGATGAGTGGGTTATCTGGTGTATCAGAACTAACTCATGTTTTTGGCCGAATCCAGCTGGTACTGAATTGAAAGTGTAGAATGAAAAACAAACATTGTTTGTATTTCGGAGACAATACTGCCAGACATTCATGAATTCTCGTGCTTTGTATAAATGTTGTTGTCATTGTCCAGCCATAGAAAAAAAGAACCATTAGTGCCAAAATGATTTACACTGACTAATCTTACGCAGAGAGCGGAGGCCCTGCTTCCTGCCTAGCTCATTACAGTACCTTTGTCTTCTTTTGGAGAATGCTTCTGTTTATATTTGGTGATGAATCTTGTTAGCACAGCTACTAGGAGGGCACCCATAATAGCTGTGTAGAAGTTTAACTTCCCTCATTAGATTAGTTTCCAAACCCTTGGGCTGACAGAACTCTGAAAAAAAAATTGTGAAAAGAGAAGACAGAGTAGATTGGTGTTTAGTACAGATTGTTTCAGAGATTTGCAGCGAGCTGCAGGAGACAGATGAACTGAACTGATCGAGTTTAGCTGGAAGACTCTACATAATGTAATGAAAATTGAGTGAAAACAGTGAGATGAGAGGAAACAGACCAAAAATTATTTAAACTGTAGCATATTCAAAGAAAACCATTTGTAGGTAGCTGATGGATTTTCTTTCATTTTTATTGTATTTTTAAATTTTATTTTTAATTTTTTTTTCATGTATCAACTTCTTAGTATCAGCTTGAAAATCATCAGTTTTGGATATATTTAAAATTAATTGTATTCCTCTGAAGCCACATGATATAAATAAAAAAGCATTGTAATATCTCATAGTTGACAAGCATGGTATTTTCAGCCTGTTTATAATCTCAGGATTCAGTGTCTCAATCTGTTGAATTTCTTGACAAGGTAGGATTCAGTGCAGGGAAGGAGCCCGTCTTGTTTGTATATGTTTGCCTTGGAACCTTTGTTCATTGGAAGTTTTACAAGGTGAGATGTAGAAAAAAATTAAGAATTTCAAGTAAGCCTAAACCAAGAAGCACTATAATATTAAAAATTAATTTTAAGCCTCTTTTTTCCCTGTAGCCTGTGGAAGAATGGTGAAGTTATTACCAGGTTTGCAATGACCTTCTTGCTGTGCTGGAGGGGAAGATGGTTGCTGGGGCAGAGCAGTTGCATTGGAAGAGCAAGTGGAGCTGGACTGGGAAATTGGGTTCCTTGCTCAGGGTAGACCATGATACACCATAACATATAAGTGTACAGCGGTGACTCTTTAAGAAACTCACCACAAATCAAATAGGGAGAGACACTGCAAAATCAATAGTGAAGTCAAATGTCCTTTTTAACTCACTTTTGTCTTTAATATTAAAATATATGCATTTCCTGCTGCCACTGAAGCAGAGCAAATGCATCTGTTCTTTTTGCATGCTTTGGCTGGGTAATGCAAGAGGCAGCATGGGATGCTCTCCCTCTTTGTTGTTAGGTGTGCACTCGGGGGGCATCTCATGGAAATCTTCCCTGTGCTGCATCTCTTGTGCAAGCCATTCATGGGGATGCTGTTGTTCCAGGCATTCAGTTTCTCGGGCTTGAGCTCATGGGTCTGGCACATCTGTTTGAAATAGTGTGCTTGGGGAAATTCAGATATCTGAAGGAAACCAGTGGTTCGGAGTCCACCCTGTGATTAGGTGTTTCTTCCAGGTACCAGAGCTGAGCTCATTTCTTGAGTTTATCTCATGTCTTTCATGAGGGAAAAAGAGTCTGTTATCCTATGAGTGGTGCACTCCCTCCTCTCTAAGTATATTTGCTTAGCAAATTGCGCCATTCCATTGCTAAAGCAATCAAATGTGATAGATTTCACTACTTTTAAGGCCATTTAATATACTTATTTATACTGTCCAACAAGTATTGGGGCACTTCTGGTCTCAGGTCTTCCTCTGCCTCCTGGGCAGCTAATTTCTTCCATTTTTCCAAAATTGAGTTTAGTAATCTGAAATATCCTCTACTAATTTAGTCAGTTAAAGTTAACAGTAAAATCATGGGATGAGCTCTTATGTTCTCTGGCATAACTGTATTGCCTTTATGTTTTCTTTTGTAATCTGACTAAATTTCTACTGTCAACATGTTAGAGCAAAAGGATGGAAATTAATAGTATCAGCACAGGCCCTTTTGGTAGCTTCTGGATGACATCTGTAATGTGGCTAAGTTGAATCCTTGCCTGTGCTACTACACCCTCTTCCTTCACATTCTTGGGTTTTGCATATTTCCTGTTAGGGGGAATGTTTTAAATGTATTTAGCTTTATGTAAGAAGCTTTTGAACCTTTCAATGAAGGTGTTACAGCCAAATGTCAAAACATGGCTGTGGGCACTTAAAATAGTCTCAGTACTAATGAGCTTTCCAGCTAAGAAAGTTGATTTATTATGTAGCCTGGCTTTTAATCATGCTGTAACAATGGAAGTTGTTCAGTAAAAAACAGTGTCTCTGCAACATCAGAATATTAACTTTGAATTCTGCTGCCTTAACCAAAATCAAATTCTATGTTTCAAAGGCAATTTGATATATAAAGGGGAAGGGTAAATTTAGAGAAGGAAACCATCCATACTCACTGCACCTATACTGGCTGTTACATATTTTGAAAATAATCTTTTAAGAACTATCTCTAATTTTTGAGATAAAAGTACAATGTCACTATGCAAGGTCAGCTTTAATGGAGAGAGAACTGACTTTCAGTATCTGATTACATGGAAAGCTCTAGGGCTTTAATCTGGTTTCATGGCTATATGTTCAAGTCTGAAATAAATCTACTCTGCTTATTCAGACTTTTAAGACTATCATCTGTCAGAAACTGATTGCCATTTATCTGCAGCACATGGAATATTTGAAATCACTTTGACTGTTGAGGGGAGGCTATTTTATTTTATAAATCTCTCTGCTTTGGTAAAAGCAGATAGATTTTTCAAGAGAACAGTGTTAACTGTCTCTGTGCTTTCTGAAGGTGATGGGGGAAAATGGACCCCATTTTGTATGAAACTGATTTCCAAGAGTGTGGTAGCAGTGGTGTGTTGAAGTAGGGGTAGATGTAATGTCAGAAACTGCTCCCTGAATTGAGGTAGGTTAGACTTCATATTTGCAAGAAACTTTTTAACAGCCTTAGTTCACCTCTACATTAACGATTTTTGAATTTTTTTTTTTTTTAATGAAATCCATTTAACCAGCTAAAGTTCTGATTTACTCCCATCCCTGTTCAAAGCACACTGAAATGATTTTTGTTCTGTCTCTGACCAGCCATGCACCTTTGATCTCTCTTGTGATGCAGGTATTTTTTAATAGCTGACACAGTGTGGCCCTCTTGCCTGCAAACAGTTCTGAGAGATATGTATTCAAGTTTTGGATTTTTGTTTTACCCTGACCTTCAAAGTTATGTTTTTGGTCTCTGTCAAAGTAGTGAGGGGGTGGAGAACAGGCAGTACAGCTCTTAGTTTCATTCCATTGTTTGTCCTAGTAAGTGTCCTAACCTTTGGTTTCTGTCTCTTCTTTCCAGTCCCTCAGATAAAGAAATGTATAAGTTAATTTACTTTTTTATGAGTTTCATCTTTAAAGCAGAGCTTTTATCATCTTAGAAATTAATGCAAAAATTCACTTTGCTTAAATAAGAAAAAAAACAAGCAATGTATAGCTCTGTAATATTTCTAGGGGTGAGAAATAGAATTGAGGGTGAGGTAAGACTCATTTGAAATAGTGAAATGGGGCATATTTCTGATACCACACTTTTTCTGGCAAAGGCTTTCATTGCTTTAGGATTCCCTGGTTCAAGCACTTCGTGCTCCTCCTTTTCACTTGTTAGTTGGTCTTAATTAGAGGAAGAATTATAAATGGTAAACAAAAGTTGGCTTTGTGCTTAAAAATTGAATGGATTTTAAAAGTTGGCTGACAGTATTGTAGCAAATTTAGGCTAAGCAGTCTGAAGAAGTATAGAATTAGTTTTAGTATCCTTTTCTGCACATTAAGACAATTTTCAGGAGCTTAAGTACTAGAAAAATGGGATTGTCATGTAAAGACATAACACATGTACAGCTGAGAGGAAAATACCCAGTTCAAGTTATAGCTTAAACATGATCTTTCTTAGGAATGTCTTTTCTAATCTGTGTATAAAATAAAGACTGGTTCTTCCAGATGACTGGAAAGTCGAGGACTGCAGATTTTAAGATTTTTCCAGCATGAGAACGTAGCTCTTTTAGTTGAGACAAACAAATTACACTGGAATGCACTCATGGTCTATATCAGCAAATATACCTTAACTTAGTTATGTCAAAAAGAACATAACACTGTGGTATATTAAAAAAAAAAAAAAAAAATACTTGCCTAATAAATTTCTGTGGTTTTGGGTGAATGTGAAAGTGGGCTTTCTTAGTGGCAGAGTTATGTTTATTTAAGTATCAACATGATTTTCTGTGTTTAAAAAATGATTAAAGATCCGTGAATGAAGTCAGACTTGAGATAGCAGGAAGAGTGTAAAATGGCACAAGCTTTGCTTACAGGAATTTTCTGGTTCTTTCTGTAAGCCCTGCATCTCTGCAGAGTATCCTGCCTGTATTTACAGCCAGTCCTTGCTGAAAGAATATGATTGACCTTAGGCTGGCTGGCAGCTTTATAGGTAACAGTGTCCTTGTTGGGGGGATGGTTATTTTTCACTCCTTTTGTAAGTTGCATTTAGCAACAAATGTCCGTAGCCTGCACCCTGGGGTTGCATGGACTTTTAGGCACAGATGGGAAGGAGTGGTTGCAAACTGTAGCAGGTAACAATGGCAGCAGCAGACCTGGCTCCCGTGTGGTGGTAGCTGACCATCCATGACTCAGCTGACATCCATAAGCTGCTCAGAATAACTAGACTGCAGAAATCATGGCAAGATGATGACAAGCCTATGTTTCTTTACATGAGCATGCAGAAGCAGACTTGGGCTCTCCACTCCACAGCCCCCAACCCCCTCCTTGCAGAAGTTGGGAAATAGTCGTTGGGGTTGGCCACTGTGCCATGTGGAGCAGGGCAAAAAGTTAGAAGCACTTGTTCAATGAATCAGCTTCTACATGGAATGAAACAAGTAACTGTAGATATCTACCAATGTTTTGCCCATCAGCAAAATGAGGGGATTGCTACTGCAGAACTTCTATCAAATATGTGGTTGAGATCTGCTTAGTAGTGTGTGTGTGCTCTTTTTGAGGATGAAGTCTCACTTCAGCTTTGTTCATGGTGTTAAGTCAAGAGCCAGTTCTGCGGAGATGAAGTCAAGACTGAAATGTGAACATATGTGAAATTGTATCCTAATGAATTAGGTAAACCGTAGGGTATTACTTTGATATGACGGGTAGCCTTTCTGTAAATGGATTTTTTTTTATGCAGCCCATGACATGGAAGTGATGAGAGATGAGGCAGCTTCTAAGTACTATAAATGTGCTTTGATTGATGGTGCATAATTCTTGACTCACAGTAGGGAGGAGGTCAGTGAATTAAGCTGAAGGGTACTTGAAGCTTTGTGAATATGGGGGTTGAAATTAAAGTTGGGAGGAGTGACCAGACTTGCCAGATGACATTGGAACATTTACTAAAAAAAAAAAAAAAAGGCATTAAATGTGGGATAAAGAGATAAGTTAAAAACACTTGAGACATAAGTGAAAAGCTATGGAGTTCCTTTAAGATGGTTTTAGAATGTAGCTGAAATGAAACTATTGAAAGAGATCTAATTTGTTTTCATTACTGTAGGAGCCAAGATGTCTACTAATACAGTATTTATGTTTGTGGTAATATCTTTCTACCATTGTGTATCTCTGTAAACTTTCTGTTTAAGAAAACGACTAAACAAAGCAAAACAGAAAACCCTCTCAACCCTTTCTCCTTATGGCAATAGTGCAGAGATTTTTGGGCCAGGATACATGTCTCCTGCCGTGTTATGCTGGTGAAATACAAAACAGAGAGATCTCTTTCTGAAGAGCAAGTTTAGAGATGAATCTGTCAGATTGTTGGCTCCAAGGCAAACTGAGACGATCAGAGAAATTTGCTGAAAGCATGGCTGGGGTGAATGCCTCCTTTCTTATAGCAAGGGTGTTTGAGCGAGACGACTTGGTGATCTCCGTGCTGATGACTCTATTCTGAAAAGAGATGTTCTCAGACCATTTGCATTCCCCAGGGTCTGGTGTCTCCCAGGGGTTTGGTGGTACAGCTGTGCTGGCACACTTCCTAATGAACTTGTAATAGCAAAAAACCACTTTCTCTGAAGGAAGTTTATTCTGGTTTGACAAGTGAAATGAAATGCAGCAATAAAAGCATTCTTAGACACTTATACTGGACTAGAAATAGAGATATTTTAACAGGAAAAACAGTAGAAATGTGGAGTAGTTTCTGTTGAAATGAACTGGTTGTTTGCAACCTTTCCTTGTATTTCAGGATACAAAATGCATTTTATTGAAAGCATGTGGGAAGACAGTCTTCTAGTGCATCCTCAGTTCTGAGGGGCCAAGAGACTCACTAATGAGGGCAGAATTAGGAGATGTTGACAGAGTGGACACTAGAGAGGTTAATAGGGTAGAAAAGAATGTAAGTAGCTCTCAATGAAATGGTACCCTACTGTGGTGAAAGAGGAAGACAGTAAGAATCTGAAATCCGTTTGAGTCAAGTATAAAAGAAGGTGTTGCTCTTCAGCAAGATAACTCTCAAAATTAGTTCACTGCAAGTTGAAAGGAAGCCCATATGGAGTGTCTACTTTGGAGGACTGTTGGAGATGGAGGAAACTTTGAAGTGGTTTCTAGTGCTTTACATGGTGCAGAAGCTCTTAGTGCAGGTCTTTCCTGTTCTGAGACCATATGTTGGTGTTTTATTCATTTTATGGTTAGAGTTAAGTGTGTTTAGATGCATAAATGCGTCAGAAAAGAGAAAGAAAACCTTATTTTCCTTTTTACTACTGAAAGTTAAAAATACTTTTAGGTAACTGTACATTCTGATGTTATGGTGCAGCTGCCTTGGCTTGTGCTTTAAGTTGTAAATTTGTCAAATAAGGAAACAAACTCTGTGCTTGTTGGTTTGTTTGGTTTTCTAGTCAGATGGTCTTCAGGTCCATCTAAGAAAAGATTGAGGAACATCAGTGAAAATACGTTGTCATACCAAAGAAAATGCTTTTGAATTTTTTAAAGAGGAGTAAAATAGCAAAAGATAATATTGTAGTCTTGCATTATTTATGGTGCCTGTAGCTTTGGAAAAAATCTTGTGATGTTAAGACTGTCCCAAAATGAACTGGAATAGTATATTTCTGTAACTCTGGTTTCTTACTGCGTCTATAAAGCAGATATAGCAAGCTTGGGACTTGTTTTAAGCTCATGTGATAAGAGGAGGGGAGAAAACCCCTCAAATTTCATAACATAAACAACATCTGTAGAAAAACAACTCTGTTGTAATTTGATGTCAATTCTGCACTAAAATCTTTTACCACGGTGCACCATTGTAACAATAAACTTTAGTCATCACTGTCTTTCAGCTTACCTGACTGTGATAAGCGGCACAGTGTTTATTTCTGCCTTTATGTAAACATTATGCAGCAAGTGGTTCATGACAGCCCTTCAGCAAGCTGTGTCATGTGAGGATACTTGAGAAATCCATCAAAGGAGCTGACATTCTTGCATTGAGGTTGAAAAAGGTTGCAGCACTTTTCTTAAAGCCAAGAAGCTTCAAGGGAAAGATCAGTCTGAATTTGTTACATTTTCTAAGTCTCTTTGTGCCTATTAAAAGGAGTACGATTCTGTCAAGATAGTTGCATTTTCAGCTAAAAAAAAAAGCCAGAGTTAAATGGGGCAAACCAGCTAAACAAAAAAAACCTTTCAAAATATAGCATGAGATGTAGCTAAATTTGGAGTTCTTAACAGCAAGCAGCTGCTTAAGTAATTAAAGTATATAAGGTGTTACTGACCAAAGCAATTAGTGTGTAATTTCATTAATGGTCTTAGGATTGCAGTAACAATATTTAAGTCTTTCTGTCCAAATCAAGATTGCAGGCAATTTGTGCCGTGTCCAAGATGAGGTTGGGAGGAGAGCGATGTTAGGGTGTGTTACAGCACCACTGTCTGAGTGGATCTGTAACTGCTCTGCCTTGTTAACCCTCCTAATTAACATACCTTGCTCGAGAATTTACATGTGCATGCACTTCTAAATTTTTATAAGTTAGGCTGGTAATAAGTTTATATTTCAAACAATGCTTTCATGGGGGTTGCTAATTTTTTTGTTTATCTTTGCAATTAATTTGTGAGTTTGCTGCTGTTCAAGGGCAAAAGGGAATTACTGTTTTGTATATGTTTTTGTGGTTTGTCCTTAAGTGGTTGAAAAATCTTGGAGAGCTCAGGCATAGTAGTGTGTTCCAAGTCCCTCTGAAATCTGAAGTACTGCAGATGATGAGTTCTTGAGATGCAAGATCTGCAACTCAAAGACAATTGGGTGATGAGCCCAATGACTACAGTTAGGTAGCTTCTAGACTCCAGAATAACCATAAATATTTTTCAGAAAGACAACAATGAGTTTTAGAGCCTAGGTAGAAAAAATACACATTGGGGGAGAATGTGGAATATACTAAAGTCCAAATACAGGTCGCCTCTGAGGCTAGGGTGGCATTACTGATGAGTCACTCGGTCGGGGAACCGAAGCTGGGAAGGCTTGCTGCTGGGACACCCATAGGTATTACTCCCTTGGTGGCTAACCTGGAGGTGCTGACTTTGTTAAAAAGCCACTGAGAGAAGTCCTTCAGAGCCTTCAGGCTTTATAGCAACACTTTTGGCCTACCTTGAGCTCTGTCCTGTTGACGCATTGCCTCTTTCTAGGTCTAAGCCTTTCTAGGTCTGTAAATACGTGGGCGTGCTTTTGGCGGAGCAAACCAGTCTTCTCTGCTTTTCTGGGCTATATTTCAGATGTGAAACAGAGCAAGGTAAGCAGGTTGTCTCACCTCTTGAAAACACTGACCCTGTGCCCACAGGTTTTTGGGGCGTCTCTCCTAAGAGGAGTGGTGGGGTGAGTTGAAGCAGCACAGTGCAGGACATGGGTGCCCTGCAAGCTCGTTCGAGCGTGCTGGTGGCATCCTTGTCATGTGGGGTAAAAGAAGTGGAGACAGCCTCATAAGAAGCAATGGTCTGTTAACAGAGTACCCTTAAGGGAAAATACCTCATGTCCTGCTTCCAGCCTTGTTCTGTGGGCGTGCAAGGAGGTGAGCCTAGGCAGGGGATTGGGGTCCATGAACACCGACTAGATGGAGAAGAGCAGCAGGCCGGTTTCCCAAAATCACAGGGTACACCCTGCGTACCTGAAGTGGGAATGCACACACCTTGTGAAATCAGGCACGTGGATCTCAGAAGGAAAACAGGCATAATGGACACGTTTGTTTTGACTCATGCCGAGCTGTGATGTGTCTTCTGCATAGAACACCTGCAGATTTCGCCTCTGGGTGAGCCTGATCTTGCCTGATTTTCACCAGTGCGGCTTATCTGTGGGATATAAATCACAAAGGACCAGGCTTTGCCTAGCTGAAAAGAAAGGAAACTCGATTTGGTGAGTTCAGAAGAAACGTTAGCACATTTCTGGTTTCCTTAGGCCTAAATAAAGTTAGGCTGATGTTACTGGTTTTCAATGCAGTTTTGAATGGTAGATGTACATTACTTGTTCTTTTGTATTGTTGCTGGTCTCGGGGTTGGTGGTGGTGGCATATTCCTTGATTTGGGTTGGGGTTATTTTGGTTGTTATTTTAAGTTAAAAAAAAACAAACCAGGTTGACTAATGGGAATTCTTGGAATCAGTGTAGTCATGGCAGAGGGAGGTATCACAGAGCTTTTATAAATGACTCTTTTCCTCCCGAGCGGAGTGGGGTACAGACACCTTCAGCAGTGGCTCCACACCGCCATTTGGGATGCGACTGCAGCAATATGCTTTGCCATCTGGGGATCTGTGCGGCAGGACTGTGGCGTTCCCTTCTCATGCAGTGGAGGTTCACGCTTTCTTACAGCAGTAATTCCTCACAAATTATCCACCCTTTGCTGACAGGCCAGGGGAGGAGATCTCCTTATTCTGCACCCCAAAGGACTATGTGATTTTTCAGAAGTAACCGCTTGGCTTGCCTGAAAGGAGAGCCTAAAATAGCTGATTCGGGGACAGCATATCTGCATGCAGATGAAATTAAATGCGTGCCCCAAAATGCTGCTCCTTTAGTAGAGCAAAGAAACATAGGGGAAGCTTATATTTAGGTGCTCCCTAGGCAATAAGAGAACATCTGGATGGCAGCTGCCTTCAGCTGTGAAGTGAAGCTAAGGTAGTCAGGCTTGGTCATCATTATTTGTTGGGTACTGGGTGTAAAAGTCAAGTCAGAAGCAATTTCTAATGTTCTACAAATACATTTATTTTAATCCCCGGCAGGCTCTTAAAGGAGGCTTTTTAAATGCAGTGTTGCAATTCCAAACAACTTTCCCCCAGTTTAGTCTCTTGTAGATAATTTACCAAAATGACAATTGTAGTTAATACCAAACTATTAAAGCAACCGATAAAAAGAAACCAAAATTACCCTGGTGTTCAATTGTTTTACTTTTTCATATGACTTTGGTTCTGTTAAGTTTGACAAGAAGTACCTTAAATATGAAATATTCCAGTTGTCTGCTTTCTAAGTCCATCATTATAGCTAGGTAACTATCGTATATTCTGAAAATGCAATATTTCATTAACTTGGAAGCATAGTTGATTCATTAACTGCTATGTGCACCTTTTGGAACTTATATTACATCCTCAAACATGCTTTCTAAGCCAGCAACAAACCTGGCTCAAAGCAAAATTTGAAGCTCATTGTTTAACTTTAGTAGGAGTAAAGGTTAGCTCGGGTATCAGGTGATGAGGGACACGCCTAATTTAATAATAATAATAACAATAATAATGCTTCAGCACCGGCTCTGCAGACCCATCACTTCCTAAAGAGAAATGCTAATGGACTTTCTAGGTTAATCCAACCACTCTTTACTTGAAAGCTTTGTTGAAGATGTCGTGGAATGGCTTTGAAATGAAATGCCCTATGCAAGAAGCCTGGGTTTTGCTGGCTGCCAGGCAGGGACTTCCCCAAGGATGGTCTCTTGGAGCAGCCGCTGGCACTGGTGCTGGGGCACGCAGGGCATTGCAGGCTTTGGCTGCGGCTACGGCAGCACGTTAGGAGGTTATGCATGATGTTTCCCAGAGCAGGGATAAAGCTTGGGCTTTCTTGGCAGGATGGGAGGGACTAATCCATGCAGTGGTACTTATATTGATTTGTAAGGATTGTTCAACTGGGATTACTCAGATGGGTATTATGCTGTTTAATCAGGGAGGGAGAATTCAGGTTCCTGAAAGGAAAGCAATAGATGCTTTGACTGTTTTTAACTTTGCTTTTAATAGCTTTACATTTGCAAGACATGTGTAGCTCTTCTCACCTGTGTGAATTTTTAACTTCCTTTTGAACTGTGACTTGTGTAGTAGTGTTACTTGTCTCTATTTGATTTGCACTCTCATTTTTTTTCTTCCTTTTCTCTGACACAGGCAATAAGAATAAAATATCGAAGTAAAACTTTAGAGAAGCACTGTGAGTAGAAATCTGTATATGGGAAATGGTAAAATAAATTGGGAAAAAGAATAATTGTTATTCATCTAAACATAAGAAAAATATTTAATTATTAGGTGTTTGAAAGCTTTTTATTCTGTTTCTGATGTAGGACTAGGTAATCTCAATAAAAACGCAATAAAAATTCTGTGTCAAATTGCAGCTCCCACTGATACAGGATATCTTCTTAAAGCCATTCTCTCATAAATATGACTGTCTAATATAATATGCACTCAAGCATTTACCCTGTGGTCAGTTGACGATATTTCAATTTGCCTCTTCATTGCCACCCAATGTTGTTCTTCCTGAGCTCTGACTTCTAAGTTCTTTAATGGCTCACTAGGTTAACATGAGTTTGCCTGTTGTCTGAAAAGCTCCAGTGATTTTGTTTGTTTTGTATGGGCTTCACAGGCCAGGAGCCCTTCTGCTGCCCAGGTGTTCCCCCACCCATGTCCTCCCGAAGGACTAAGTGACATAGTCTTTCTCTGATCATCATTTTGGGATATATTGACAGGACTTGCTTTCTCAGTTTTGCTGTTGAGGTAGTGCATCAAGATTGAGGCATCTGGTTAA
Organism: Picathartes gymnocephalus; assembly: GCA_013390045.1. Lineage (NCBI taxonomy): Eukaryota > Metazoa > Chordata > Aves > Passeriformes > Picathartidae > Picathartes > Picathartes gymnocephalus. Next base: position 53,797 of record WEKY01030484.1, read on the forward strand.
CCTCACCAGGAAGGTAAGACTTGAATGGAATATCCCTGGGTCTATCTGTATCTCATGTTCCCTCTTTCTTTTCTTTTTTGTTCGTAGTTAAGGGTGGGCCACAACAAGGCTGTAGGGTCATGACTACTCCTCACAAAGTTATGACTTAAGCTTTAGCTTTCCTTCTGTTCCTGTCTCCTTTTGGGCTAGGAAAATCCATCTGGCTTGCGCACACCCTGTGATATGTTGTGTCCATTACCAGTGTAACCACTCTGTCCTTGAGGGTTTTTTGAGGTTTAGTCTACTCTGACCCCAAGTTTGGCCTTGGAAAGAATATCCGATTCTTCCTTCTATGGTGCTGCTTCTACCTGGGCAACTGAGGCTGGTTTGGGTTTTCCTTGTCTTGATAAACCCAAACAAAGAAATGCTTTCTTTTTAAGGTCTTTATCACTCTTTTTCTTAAATTAATGAAGTAGGAGCAGGTGACATGAGAAAATGGTACAGGAAAACCACTGAACCTCATGTTTACAGAAAAAAACTGCAGATGTTACCAGTTACTTGAAAATTAATCTTTTCACTGGATTTTGTAATCTGCTCAAGAATTATGATTTCCCGGAGGTCTACTTAATCTGGTATTCTGCTTTAAGTGATGTGTTTACTCAATAGATACTGTACAGCAGTGGTTGTGCAGGCATTGGCCTGCAAAGAGAGTTTTGAAAAGCGACCAGCTGATTGCTGTCATCAATGATAGCTGGACGAGGGTGTGCTCACCCAACAGGAGGTGGGCAGTAATGCAGGATCAGCTGGTGTCCTGTTTGACTTTGGGTTCAAACTTCTAGGAAGGAAGGTATGCTTTCTTCCTCCTTTTTTTTTTTTTTTTCCTTCCCCAAAACTGTTCCTTTGAGAATACAGGGATCAGGAATTCTGTTTTTCAAATGGTCTGTGTGTGTCTGGAAAAGGGACTGGCCACGACTTACATATTTTCATCCTATCTCTTATAGCTGGAACATGTGTAATCAGAATTCTAGATGGTTTAGATGGTTTCCTTGGATTTCAAGACCCTCTCTCATACCGATGCCATTAGTCCTGCAACACTTGTGTGTGCTGTAGAGTCAGGCAAGAGTTCAGCAGTGGTGGTTTCACTTCAGACATCAGTGATGGTACCTACCTACAGCAGTTGTCTGTCGTGGCAACCAATATTCATCCACTCCACAAAAGTACCAACCTGACTCTACGGTCCTTGGGTTAGAAATGAGAACATGTCCAGTGGGAGGTGCTTCTGAGTGTTATCTGTGAATGATTGCAGCATCATCAAAGGGCAAAACCGTTAAAATCTACATCAGAGACGTACTTTGCCTTAGTTTGTCCCTGTAATTAAAAAAACCCTCCTTGTCCATCCTCCCTTCCCCCAAATGCCTAGCTTTTGTCATCTTCACTCTTTAGGATGTCAAACGTTAGGTGTGAATTGGACGAAAACTGAATCTTTCATTTTTTTGACCTTCCATCTTTTTCTGTTAGAATTCCTAAAACTCATTTATGCACTAATCCAAGTGTACAACTTCTTTCCTTCCTGCTGCGGGGCACCTATAGCCAGTTGCTCCTGTTACTGAAGCTTTGGTTTTTTATGAGCAACTTTCATATGTAGCTTATTCCTATAGTTGTTACCTAGCAACATCAATTGTGTTCAGTTTAGTTTTTCTTCTATTTCAAGAAATCTGTCAGGTGTGTTTTGAGAACATATCTGGAGTCCAACCATCAACCTTTGGAAAAGAGGTGTGAAATAATAAAGAGAGTTCTCCCCAGCACCTGTAAATAATGTATGTATGCTTAGTGTTAGCCATCACAGCCATACTGGCAGAAATGGGAATAGATGAGTGTGACATTTAAAAATTACCTGGCAAATACTGGAGCAGTTACAAGTTCACTGTTGATTTCTCTGCGTGATGTTTCAGTGCACTCAAAGAGCACAGATGCCTATCTCAATTTCATGCTCTTTTACCAACCAGCATCTCTATTTCTTGCCCTTCTCCCCATGGCATGGTCCATTTAGCATTTTGCAAGCTGCACATGCACTGATGTGACATTTTGTATGCCAGCAACCGTAGTTACAGTACAAAATAGAGGATTTCACTTAAGCTGAAGAACATTAGAATGCAATAAAGGAAAAGAGTGCAGAGGCCTGTAAGAGACTTTCAGGGCACATAAAGTTTTGGTGTTCAGGCTTGTAATTTTTAACTCAGATTGTGGCAACTCTGGAGATGGTGATGCCTCTAGGGCACAAAGTTGTGTTTGTGTCTTCTGCTTTCACGTGAAATGAACAAAAAGAACCCTCTAAGCTCCAAATTTTCAACCAAGGCAGTCTTGATGATATTTTTATAATTCTGTCTGACAGCCTTCTCTGATCTGGAGAACAGTGTGAAAGCATAGAGTTTGCAAATGTTTTTTTATATTGTCTTTTTGTTTCTTGTGCTCAATTTCCCATCCATATGGAGCTTTCAAGAAATCAGGAGGGGAGAGATTGCATAGAATTAGAGCGGGTATTGGGAAGGGAGGATGTCATTCAGCTGTAGCATCACTGTAGACACTGAGGGGTTTAAAAAAAAATTGTAAGAGATCTGCTTATTATCATCCACCTTTTGTTGCATGCGTCTCTCAGAGGTGGACAGCTGCCAAGTACTAAATACATGCATGTAGGGGGCTGTGGATACCAATTGTACAAAAATTGCAGATCAGCTGGTGCCTGTGGCATTAGTGGAGGCTGAAACCAGAGTACAGAGGGATATGAGACGTGTGTAAACGTAGTGAGTGTAGTTACATGCTCAGAGGGAGAAAGTAACAGAGGAATATGAGTATTACCTAGCATGGGCTTCTTTTTGCATCATTGCAGGTGTGTGTAGTCAGTAATAGTACACTTTCAAGAAGTTTTAGTGATGGAGATTTCTGAAAAGTCTTTTCAACGTGGTATTTGGACACGGTACTGGAGGGACATGCTGCAGTGCTCTTGTGCAAGGAATCCCCTTAATATGAGGGGTAGTCTTACAAAAGGAGTTTGTATACACATCTCATTGTGGTAATCCTTACCTGCATTTTTGATTGTAAAACATGAGATTTCCACAATGCCAAAACCCTTGCAAAACATAATTGCATCACCAGTATGAATCAGAATGACTTACATGCGGTTTTAGAGGATTTGAAACAGGATGTTGAGGTAGATACCACAAGTATTTTATGGTTTTTTTCCCCCTTTTCAAATTCTGGTGCAGTTCTTCTGTTCATTTCACTATAAATGTATTTTCCCTGTATCACCTATGATTTATATAGTGTTTCACTGCATCATCAGTGCAGGATTGTAGGCTGTATGCAACTGTATGTTCCTTTTCTTTCACTGCTTTCATCTGTCTCCTTGCGGGTTAATGTGCTGGAGGGGCTGGTAAGAACTTGGATACTATGCTCTACTGAGCTAACTTCAGTGAAATCTTGTATTAGTTATATCTTAGCTTTTTTGTATTGTCAAGATGCCTCTTGAACGTGCTGCTCGGAAACTCATTTTGGGGAACTGATTGCTGGTGTTGTCAAATAGGAATAGGTGATCAATCAACAGCTACCTTACTGTATCAAACACTTGTTTATATATGTGCTGTTAGGCTTTGTATGGTATCAGACTTAATTCCATGGCTACAGAAATGTGCTGTAGTCTTTTTATAAATCCTCTACTGAGTTCCTAGTAGCTCCTGCATCAGTTATCTCTGGGAACTGATACAAGTGATAATGCTGGATGATTAAATAAAAAACGAGCAAACAAGAAGCAAATTATTTATTGTTTAAAATAAAAGGTTTTTACAAGCTTCTTAAATGACAACTAATTTACGTCCTGTGATGTTTTTCAAAGTTCCCCGTGAACTGTGGACCATATGTGAAAAGGAAGGGTATTTGCTGAACTGTCTTTTGGAAACATGAAATGCATCCTGGTCTGTAGTCCAGAGCTGAGATTCTTTCCATGTCCATCTTTATTCCAGTAAACAGAATTTCTGTGATGCAGTGAGCCCCTTGACAGCCGTGAAAATACCTGCTTTCTTCAGGAGGCTGGCACAGCTGAAGATGAGCAGGGATCATATCAAGTTTATGTCGCTTTAGAATAATTGGGGTCCTGCTTAGTCTTGTTAGCTGAGCTTAACATGTTGTCCTGGTTTGAAGGACAGGTGTGTGCTAAGGAAGGCAGGATTTTCCCTTGGAATGGAGAATGTGAACCCCTTCCCTCTGAATTATTGTAATTTTGAAATTAAGGGGCTCTCAGGCAAAGATATGGGAGTAGGAATAACAGTTCTTTACTAGTATTTATAATAAAGCAAACAAACAACAACTCTTATGGCATTAACAACAAACAGAACCAGGAGCCCGGTCCCAGCCCTCTGGGCCTGCAGGCACTGTCCCCTTGGGTGCAGTGATGGTCACAGCCGGCAGGGGGCGCTGGTGGCGCTGGGTGGGCAGGGCAGGTGCGATGATTCCCCCGCGGCTGCAGGGGGCGCTGTGGCGCGAGCTCCAGCAGACACGGGGCACGGCCGGGAGGGGAAGGGGTGCAGGACAGGCAGGCTTTGCCTCAGGAACGCTGTCGATCCCGGCGCCTCAGCAGGACTCTCAGAAACAGCAAACTGGGACAGTAGGACGTCTCGGTAGGCAGGGGGAGCGGGGCTGCAGCGCAGTGAAACCCAGAGCAGTGCC
>WEKY01030484.1:58504-82612 GCA_013390045.1 Picathartes gymnocephalus
CCCCCGAGCAGATGGTAAAATAGATCTCAGTTCAAAGCAGGGGTTCACTTATGGCAGCAGAAACAGCTCCACGTGAAGGGTCCAGCAGCAGCAGAGACTCCTCTCTCCCCAAAAAGGCAGAGCAGCACCTCCCTGTTCCCCTCCGAAGCGCAGCTCCAGCTGCCCCTCGCTGCCCCCACCCCTGCCTTTTATCAGCCCCTCTCCTCAGGGCTTGGCCACAATCCTTTGTTTTTCTTAAGTATCCGGTACTTAAGAGTTCGTTAGCAACTTAAGGGGAAAAAATTCTATACATTAAAGGGAACAAAAGGAAAGAAAAAACCTAACCCCCAACACATGTCAAGGCCAACAACTACCAAAATGAGTAAATAAATGAGGATCTAGAGGATAGGGAAGGGCTAGAAGCAGAAAGGCAAGTGGGACATGGTTAAGTACAGATTAAAATTTACTCAGGCCTAATTTTGGGGTTATCATCGCTCCTATGTTATGCTTGAAAACATTAAAAATATATTCAAGGTACTTAGTGGAGCATGGTAGCGTACCTCACTAGCTTAGTAGAGTTTTTGTAACAAAGTTTTCCTATTTCCTTGAATTAAGCTTTAAAATCTTTTCTTGTAATTGAAATCATGATTTACTTTACTTTACCAAAAATATTACTTGCAACATCCAATGGAGCTGGTTTCTGAACAAAGCCAAAGTTTAACGAGTTGTGGGCAAAGAAACAAAATGAAGTTCAGACAGCTGCCAGTGTGTGCACTTTGGTTCTAGTTTGGGAAAGAACATTGCTCACAGAAGAGTCTACAAAACTGCCAGTACCCTGTCCACCACCAGAAGTATGTCAGAGCTAGGTTTTGCAAGTGTTCTCCTTTAAAAATGACAGTCAAAAGCTAAGGGCTGTTTGCATGTATGTGTATGGAAGTGAGAAGTAGCCTCTATGCTGTTCAGTTGAAATGAAAGAATAGACCTTGAATATCCACTTTCCTACTGCTTGATCTCATGGCAGAATTCAGTACGGGTTAAGGAAAATATCAGTTTGTATCCCTTGAAGTGCATGTATGCAAGGTATTTGGGAAGCTGGAGTCTCCTCAGCTACCTGCAGCTCTGCCTGCTGGATTCTTTCAGGTCAGTCACAAAATCTGTGTATGCATAGAGGACCAGCATGGTGCCGTGCTGGCTCAAAGTCCAGTGACTTGCAAATCTCATTGTTAACTAGCAAGCCTTCTCAAAGTCAGTTTTGTCAACATTTTTTTTCCTGCATAGGGTTGTCTTGATGGAGGCAGGATCTCACTGCTTGGTAGAGGAAGATACTTTGAAGAACTGCACTCTATATGAAATACCCTTCTGAACAGTATACCTGCATATGGTTGAAACAGTCAGAAATCCTGTGGAGGGCTTCTTTGATTTTTGTTTAGTTAAGCTCTGTGGAGAGCCATCACAGTAACATACTGGATTACTTGGCAGGCTGAGACATCTGCTGGCACTTCCAAGATGTAGGCTACAGAAGTGAGGTTTCCTATTGCATCATGCTGAAATCTCTCCAAAACATAAAGCTATTTAGTAATAAATGCGATTGTACAGAGATGAACCTGTATCAAATTCAAGACTGCAGGCTTTGTCTTCAAAAAGCTTAAGGATCTTAAGGATCTTTTGCTCCTGCAAAAGTTTTATGGCAAGACTGAGGCCTATTATTAACAGTGCTGGACCCATAGAGAAAAGGAGCTAACAGAGGAGTGAAACCAGATTCTGGACTTCAGTGCAGCATATTATTAGGAGAACTCTATATGCACCTTGTCAGTGCTTGTCCTGTTAGAAATTGAATTTAGGTGTGTAACCGATATACTTAAAAGCCTGCTAATGGTAATTCAATGCTTTAAACTATGTACTTGTTTTGCATGAAGTGCCTCATTTTATGCATATTAGGCTACACAGAACACCTTTGCAAGTATTTGCTTATTCAGGGATGGCTTGAGATGACTCTTAGTCATTCCTCCCATGTTACAATCACTTGAAAGTTAATGATCTTACACGCTAATAGCTTTGTCTAAATTGTTAATAAATTAGCACCCTCAGGGACCAAGCCATATGGACTTCCACCGAGTATGGGCCTAGACTTTCTTCCCCTTCCGCTTTTCACCATGCTAAACAATTGCTGTTAGTTGCTGTAATTTACTCCCTGACTCTGTGATCAGGGTCTGTCTTTTATGTCTCCTACATCCAACCCCTAAGCTTTTACTTGACAGCCATCTGACACCCTACAACTCGGTCTTCTGGTACTTTAGATGAATGATAAAATTTAAAAGCCTTGTAATTCGGCCTCTCCCTCTTTATACTCCTACTTCTGTGGTTCCCTTGTGATTGCTCAAGAAGTGTTTTCGATATGTCCTCTCCAAATAGGATAAGAATCTGGAGGATAGAATGAAATTTAAATTGCAGCTCTGTCTCAAGATCACTAAAAATAGCAGGAAAATTAGTGTAGACTTTGTCCAAGCAAAGCAAAAATTGTTGAAAATGCATGAACTAGGTGACGTACAAAGAAGATGGTGTAACCTAGTGAAGGTGAGTCTTAGTAGTAGTGTAGTAGCTGTTAAATACAAAAATGGAGGGAAATTACTATAAAGAAATGAAAGGAAGAAACCTATTTGTGGGGTGATGTGGTGGTTTTTTTTTTTTTTTTTTTTTTTTTTTTTTTTTTTTTTTTTTTTTTTTTTTTTTTTTTTTTTTTTTTTCTTGTGGTTTTTCTTTTACATGTTCAAAACTTGAAACCTTTTGAGTACATTCTAAGTGAAGGTGGCTGTTACCTTGTAGTAAAGAGCCTACTGACTTTCAGTGAGAAACACGGTATTTCAGGTCACTAAACAGAGCTCAGGTGTAGGGGCATGGCCAAAAACCTGTTTAATTCTAAACAGATCTTTTGTTCACCCAACACTGAGAATTGAGGTCATCAGCATCCCAATACAATTGCCATGTAAATGCCGTGTTCAGATCTCATTATGGTTATCAAGGCATGTTGTTGGTGGACAGAAATTGAATGATGCTATTTTTACATTATATCCTCAAGAAATGTGGTATTTGTACAAAATAATTTATGGTGCATTTATGGTAAAAGAAAATGGTGCAGTTGGTTGCAAACTGTGTAACTGCTTTTGATGGATGATTTGCCTAGAAAATATGGCAAAAGAATGGATAATGGAAAATACAGTGTGTTTAAGCTGCACAGCACTGTGTGTTTGCCAGTTCTATCACTTGTCTCTACTTTGCATCCGTGTCATGAAGAGTTTTGTGAGACAGAAAGTTTGCCGGCAGCAGTGGTATATTTTGCCAGGCCAGTTGATATAGCTGGAAAATAAGGGCACATTTTTGGCTGCACAAAGCTCTGTTTGGTCAGGAGTAGCTGTTCAGGCAGTGGCTGTGCTGTAACCAGAAGCAGATATCGATGTGTGCGTTCGTCAGCCCGCTGAACTCCTGATAGGGAGTGATGTAACTTGTGGCTAGGGAGTAATTACAGTGCTCTGCAAGAGGAGTTCAGAGAGTGGTTAGTGCAAAGGGCTTGCAGAGTTCTCTTGTCTTGCAGAGTAATTATCATCGTTAAGGAGGAATGATTGAGCACAAGTTACTTATTTACAGTGAGGTAAGGTGGCGTATGTAGAAAGGTTGCTGCCCTTTTTAGGGACTGGTGTTCCTCCAGCCAGCCACACCACATCCTTGGTTGATTTACTTTGTGCTCTTTAAGGTAGAGGTCACTCCATCACACTCTAAGAGCAAGGATACAAATAGATCTTTTTATTTTAAAGTCCTTGGACTCTGCTTCAAAATACCATATCACAAAAGTATGGTAGATTTATTAACAAGATATAATGATTGCTTGTATAATGATGTCTTCCAGCACTGCAAAACTGTCTTAGTTTTTCTTCTTCTAAATTATTCAGTCTTGCAAAATATTTATTACGGTGTTGGGCAGTCTGAACTTGATGCATTGCCAAGCTGAACTGAGGTATTTGTAAGTGATATACATTGGAAATGTATGGCAGTTTATCAGCAACTGAACTGGTGCTTCACGTTAGCATTGTCATTATTAAAAATCCCACCAAATTCTGGCTCAATATACACATATACACATACATATATATAGTAAATACTGTAATATTTACTCTGTATCCGTTGCTTTTTACCGTGGATGACAAAACAAATGTCCATTGCTGGCTCTTACTAGTTGTGGTTTTCTGCTCTAAAAAAAAATAAATTATTTCTGCAAGAATGATTTGCACTGTAAAAAGGTAGTTAAATAATTATGTGACAATTTTACTGAAATTTAGTCTTTGCTCTTGCCACATTTCCTTTGCCTGGGACTTCCAGGTGTGTTACACTGCCTTTATTTTGTCTTTCAGATGATGATGTGGACCTGGAAGCTTTGGTAAACGACATGAACTCCTCATTTGAAAGTTTATATTCCACATGCAGCATGCAGTCTGAAACCACTCCGCTCCTTCAGAATGGCCAGCTGACTCGCAGCCAGCTGCCATCCTCGGGGTCCAGCACCTTGCAGCCCATGTCCCCGAGGCAGAAGGTGCAGCGCTCCCAGCCGGTGCGCATCATGGCAGTCAGGTAGGAACAAGGCACTTGCCTCTTCTTCCATAAGTTGTCATGAACTGGCTTCAGAAGAACTACATTTTAAAATAGGAGATCCACTTTGGTGAGAAACTTAGTGTTAGATTGGACTTTTGCATAGAAAAATGTACTGAGTAGGTGAAGGACATAATATTTCCATGTATTATTACCCTTCTTTTAGTCAAAGTTTGATGTATCTGCTGTAGCTGATTTGTAGAAGTGTATCATTGGTACCAATTGGCAGAAACTATATCCATATTTGGATTTTTTTCCAAACTGTTAAAACCAGTGCTCTCCAGTCTGGTGAGACTGTCTACTGGCAGCTTATAGGTTTTATTAAACATAATAGATCATGTAGATAGATGAGGGTATGCTCAGCTACTTTTGTTTTATAGAAAGTGCCTCCTTCTTTGTGCAGATTTCCTGAATGGTTTAAGACCAACAAACAAAAAAGGAGCATGTCTTAGTTATTTATCTGTTCTTCCCAGAGCGTTTTCAACTCACTCACTTGAGTGCACTGTGTTGGTCATTACCAAAAAAAAAAGAGAAGTATTAAAGTTATCCCCCTGTTGTAAGGCTGAGGACTGGAATTCAAGCTTTCAAGTGGAAGACTCTTGATGGTGATGGGAGGGTATATAGGTGATGTACAGGTTCTTAAAATCTTTTTAGGCAGCATGAGGAAAGGAGCTCCTGTCAGCATGAGTAGGTAAATTAATTTTTTCCTGCTACTTAACAGTTTCTTCTCTAAAAGAAGTGAAAAGTAATAATATAATAAAGGAAAAATCCCAGATATGAAAGGTGTGGCTTCTAATTCTTTACACTGATGTATTACTTATAGGAATGGTATACTTTAGACAAGCAGCTTTTCTACTTGAATGGTGCAACAAAGTCAGCTGATGATGCTATCAGTTCTACAGGTATTCATGGTTAACCTCGAATAGGGCTGTACTAGAAAATGTACTCTCTGGAGTACTATAGCTGTTGATGTTTTGTAGGTATCACAGTCAAATTATTTTTCGTATTTAAAAACATAGCAACTATGATTTTGAGAACACTCTGCCTTTTTGTAATCTGTACTTCGCATGCACACCAGAGCATCTTGTGTTTATCGTCATCAAAGAAGGTAATGGTGAAACTTCTATTCAGGGGTATCTGGACCCACCTTGTTTTCCACCAGAACAGACTGATTTACTGTGGTCTCCTAGGAGCAGAGGTTTGTGTGTATCAGTTGTGAAGTAAATTATGCACTGGCAGCAGGCACAGCAGAGCACAGCACGGAGAATTCCCAGCTTCAGGAAACCACACCTTTCTAGTTGTATTGAGTCTGTGGTTCCACTTCTTACAGTGGAGGTCAGTCAAAAATTTGCAGTACAGTGCACTGTTGCACAGATATGATATGTGTGCTGGTCTGAAGAAATCTTACACTGTCCTTTTACCCTGTGCTGTAGAGAACTACACACATGGGGAGCACAAAAAGAAAAAAAACCACAACAGACAAAAACTAAAAACAAAACCGAAGCAGGTCAAGTAGTTGTTGGCATAGTTCATAGTTACGGTTGGAACCTGCTTTTTATTGCAATCCCCCAGATCTGTAAGACTCATTCATGGAACACCAAGGCAACTAAATTGCAGGACAAAGTTACCTGTGGAACAGATTTCACAGTAATTTTTGTCATTCCCCAGGTTCTGGTACAGGCAAAGACAGGGAGAGAGTACCCAGAGTGGGACATGCTGCCAGGGGCAAACCTAGCAATTGTCTCCCAGGCAGCTCTGTTAAGGAGGCTCTGTTTGCTGAAGGCATGCAGAAAAATGAGAGCAAACTGAGCTTTTAATTATTTGCCTTTCAAATCCAGGAGTTAGTTGATTTGGGAACTTTGATGATTGCCACTAGATGGTGCCTTTTGCTTAGGCATTGAAGGGCAGCCTGCTGCAGTCAGCTAGTGCATCTTCAGTGGTGATGCCCTGGCAGCAGGGAAACCAAAAGCTATCTGTGTAGTCATGAATAGGTCTTCCTGCTTTTCTGGTAGGTTTTAGTTTTTCTTTTGTTGGTGTGGGCACTGCAGGTGTACTATAAACTGGAACTTGAAACTCCGTAGTGTGTAGACCTGTGAGGCATACTTCAGTAAATCCAAACTTGTCTGACCAGTAACTGTACAACTGGCATAAGGTGGGAGGGTGAAATTCCAGCTTATTGCTAAAGCCACGTCTTTGCATTTTCATTTCTCCAGCAAATACTGAGTTGCTTGGAGACAGAATCTGGTATTATAATGAGGTGACACTATTGGTTTAAGTCTCAGCTTAGAGAACTTTACAGTGAGGTACATGTTTGTTTTCAAATCCACTCGGAATTTGGCTTTGAGTGACTGCCATTGTTTTCTCCTCTTTCACATTGGTTTGAAAGAGCTTACTGACTTTCTGGCACACACAGCTTAAGCTTGTAATCTAGTGCTTACAACAGTGAGTACAGATAGATATTTCTGTTTATTTTATTTGCACAGTTACCTCAGTTACTCACCCAAGTAATCAAATTATGAGCAACAAAACAAGCACAGATGCCTGACTGGTCATTTTTCACATGCAATTACCTACTTTGTTCTAGCAGTTGCTGTAACTGTATAGTAGTTACCTAGAAAAAGAGTGGGTTTGACTCCTTGTCTTTAAGGTCATTATCACAAAAGCTGGGGCAGGTGATCCAGGTCTAGTGATGCCAGTTTGCTCCTCTTAATGCATAGTGCTTCTGTGTTTATAGGCGTCTTCAAGAAGAAGAACAGCAGTTCCGAACATCGTCTTTGCCGGCCATCCCAAATCCCTTCCCTGAACTTTGTAGCCCTGCAAGCTCTCCAGTGCTGGCCCCTGGATCTTTACCTCAGAGTCAACCTGCTAGTAAGCATGTGAGTATGGGATGAAGCTTTGGGTCATGCATTCGGGTGCAAACCAGCAGTGCACTACTTCATTTTGAAGGCAGAAAGAAAGCTTCCAGATAAGTGAAAACACTTGTGGACTTTGTGAGTAGGGCAGCACTGCCCGAGAGAGTATCTTCAAATAGGCTTCAGGCCTTTTTTAAAAGGTTTGTAAGAAAGAAGTGTAAAAATGATGTAAGCCTCTTTCAGATAAATGCACGTTGTGAATGAAGCAGTAGTGCTTAATATCCTTCAGATTTTGTTATTCAACATAAAGACTTACTAATTCCGAAGTCAAGTGAATTAGCTTAGAGTTGGATGAGGATCTGTGCCTTTTATACTGTATAGTCTAGGTGCCACAAAAACACTGAACAGTTGAATTCTTTAAAGAGGTGGTGGTGCTTTATTTGCTGTTTTTCATGAAGCTGCTTAAAAAGCAAAGGTGTTCTCAGAGCTTGTAACTAGGCACAGCTCTTTGTAATGGGATGTAAGGGGAGGGTTGTCCATGGAAAGCTGGTGGAGTCATTGTCTGGGTTCTTGGCAGTTAAGATAGCACAGACTGAGTTCTCATGTGGTCCAAAGCAGTAACCTCAGCGACACAGCAGTTTTTCTTCTCTGTCCTACTCCACTCTATAAGAAACAATCATCTTGTTTTGTATCATTCCTCAAGCACACTTGAAGACTGAAGCTAGGCTCAAAAATCTTTATTTTCTAAACTGTGCTGGCTTGCATGGGAATGAAAAGATGGGCTACTCTGACTGTTGACTCACAACAATTCTCTTCTTGAGTACCCAAAAATATTGAGAAGTTCTGTGTCACTGCTCAGTTAGATTGCAATTAGCTCCTACATCCTCTCTGAGAGGTAAAGGGCTTGGGTGGACAGTTCAGCTACAAGCAGTAGACCCAAATATGTGCCCTTGCATGTTCTGTGTTGTGTTACGGTGCCATAAACAGCTGCCTGCTTTCCTGAAAGGCACAGTGCATCTCCACTGGTTTTACTATATTTCTTACACATACAAGACAGACAGGTAACCAAATAATGCCCTGGGAAAAAATTGAGCCATCCTATTGGGAATTTAGCACAGGGTCCTGTTAGAGACCCAAGTACTGGCTAAGCAGAGAGGCTATTTTGAGAAGGCTATGTTGATGTGACTCTGGGGAGATAAAACCGGGGGCAATTCCACCTCCTGGCACTTGCCAACAGGACAGCAGCATAGCTGTCTTTCTGAAATAAACTTTAGTTTCTGATGAACCTGTGTTTACCTCTCCAAATATTTCCTGCATTCAGGCTTTCTTTGCCTTTTAGCTCTGTATTTTACTAAAATTAACCAAGCCACCCTAAACTTGGCTCTATAAAACCTTAAGGAACCGTAAATGATCTGTGAGTCAGTTTTTGATGGAATTTAGTGGTTTAATAGCAGATAAATATAATAATAACCAGTCTTTTAATGTATGTAAGAAGATGTCTATAAAGACAGAATTGAAGATCTTTTCCCAAGTGTTGCCTTATAATTTTTTAAAAAAATATTCTACCTTATGTTAAAATGAAAGTTTTTGACAAATGTTTTAAAAGCGTAAAATGAAATAATTTATATTGTATAGATATGCTTGCTGCTGAATTTTTTAATCACAGACCATCCATTATAGTGGTAAAACCTTGTAGGGTATAAGCTGAGGAGGTAAAGCATGTTGGGCAATAATGGTTTCTTTTGTAGATGCAAATACGCTGTTCATTTCAGCATATCAGCTCATTGGAGGCAGTTGAGAAACACTGGCTTAGGGTGAGGGAAGGATAGGAAAGTGTTCTTTTCCTCTCTAACAAAGTATTTTCCTCTCTTTAATGAAGGGTTAGAGGAACAGAACTGAAAAAAAACCCCTAGTTTTAAAGTACTAATGGTCAAAAGTAAGAGAGGAGGTTTGGTTTCTTCATGAAGGAAGAAAACGATCTCAATTTTAAGCATAGAATGTCACTGGATAACAAAATAATCTCTCTGTTCAGCCTCCTCATAGTTTGTTTAACCCAATTTGAGTTCCCTTCACTGGAGTCTGCTAAACCTCTTGAGTAAAAAAAAACCAGTAACTAAGAAGTGTTATACATCTTTCCGACTTCAACCCATTAAAAAAATGTAGAGTTTTGGAATTTGAGTAAATTATTTTAGGACATGCTCTGGCTGCGATAAATGTCCATCAATACAATATAAACTAGTGATTAATAAAATGAGTGATGAGCTTAGTTAAAGGACTGCAATAGTTTTAATACCTGCCAGTTAGGGAAAATAAGTTGTGCTTTAAGGAAAATATAAATACAATGTTAAATGCTAGCCAAGGTAAAACATCGAGATGCTTAATTTCAAGTTCTCTGCTTACAAATTATAAACACAGATTAAAACTGGAGATGGGAATGAGCCATTCTGCTTACATGGGATTTATGAGGTGCTAGTGAATTCCTTTGGTGCTTCTTAAGCATTTTCAGATAAATAAGCAGATAACAGTTCCAGCTAGCAGTGCTGCAGCTCTGATCACACAGGGCATCAGGGCACACGCATGGTGTGGAGGAAGTGTTGCCTTTGGTCAGCTCATATTTGTGGCACTTGAGAGGGTCTCAGGTTAATGCAGCCTTTAGGGATTTCAGAAAGAAGTGAGTATTTTGTTTTCTGACCATGTGAAACAGTGAAGGGGGTCACTGGGAAACTGGAGGATTTGAAGACTTCATAAGAAAAGAAATGTTGTTAGTATTGTTCCTCCTGGAGTGCCTCAGTGTTACTTAATAATTGTAAAATACAACTTTGCAATGATAAAATCTAGTTGTGGTTATGCAAGAGGAATTTAAAGATCCAGTCTTGTTAAACATGGAAGAATCTCATATCATATTGCCAAGCCTTAGGCATAAAGAAATGCCAGCTTTATTCAAGTTTTACTGAAAGTTTTACTTTTTCCCAGTATATTGTTCCCTGTAGGAAAAGGAAGTATGTGCAAATGGAAGAGTGAGTAAAGGAGCTTTCAGGTCATAAAGCTTGAATTATATTTTTGGCTGAAAAAATTCTTATTGTCTTGTCTCATATGCAAAATTTTATTCTGTAGCTGGAGCCTGAGATACAAATTTCTTGTTGCTTCTGAATCTCTTCTTTATTATTTTCATGCAGTTGCCACTGCTCTTTTTAACCACACACATACAGCACTGCTTTATGCACTGCTCTGCATTTGTTTCATACTCTTGGCTCAGCAAAGAAAGGTAAAAACAGTAAACCAGTGAAAAATAACTGTAATGAACCTTTCTTACTTTTTTTGTGGGAGGTTCTTTTTTCTGTCTTCTCATGGTGACAAAGCATTTTCTTTATTGTACTCCAAAAAGTGCAATAATTTAATTTTTTAAAAAATACTTTTCTCAGATCTGTTGGGTAATGGTACTAATTTCACCACAGCAGGAAGCAGTATGCCACCTCCAACTCTGCTGCCAGTCAGGCACTGAATACTGCTTTTAAAGCTGATGGCTGCAGCAGTGTACTGCAGCTGCTCCCCAGAAGACAGGGAACACTGGGAAATAACAGGTCTTCAGTACTAGCAGAAAACAAAAAGTACGTGTAGGCAAATGAGATAGCCATTTAATGGGAGAAGCAATCTGGGAGGTAAAGCTGGAATGTTAGGCTTATTGAAATAATTTCAGATTTGTTAGGGTTTTTTTTTTAAACTCTGATAATCTTCTTTGCTTTAGGAAAAGAACTTAATCTTGTGGATAACTTTTTTCTTAGCACACGAAGGTTGAGTGACTCGTACATAATTTAGTAGTAAAAGAAGAGAAATAACTGTGAATGTTTAGGTTACGTTTCAAAGGCTATCCTGCACTGAACAACCGCCAGTGTGGCAGCATCTGTGCTAATACAGTTGTGTGGCCAAACAAACCTGGTGATAGACATTCAGAAATTATTTATAATTAAAGAGATATGTGCCTCTTTGGAGTTCAGCACTATGATCCTTTATTACAAGTCTGCAGGTGGAAGTGGCCCACTTTGAGCTTAGTTTTACAGTGAAAAATGTTAGATGTCGAGTTGTTGCTAGCACATGGGTCTGTAAAAACTGGCACATCTGAAGTTTTAGTAATGTAGCCAAGCAGCTGGTGAGCACCTGGATGAAAACTGCCAACTAGTTGTGCTGCTGAGTCAGTAGCTACTTCAGTTGCTGGTGTGGTGAGTGAGACAGTGCAGATGTCTTGTGCCTGGAGAAACCCTGATCCTTCAAGTGGTAGCTGACAAAGAGCTCTTAAGTCTTTGAGCTGAGAGCAGCATTGTCTGTGATCTTGGACAGGAGGCTGACAGGAGAGGAGCTCCCCGATCAGTGCATGCCCGAGCATTCCCCTCTTCATCATGTGCCTGATTGTCCTCTAAGTATCACCCATCTGCCCATCACCGCTGAGCCCAAAGCTTCAGCAGACCTGTGAGAGCACTCCCAGTTTCCGTGCATAGGAAGGGCAAGAAGAGGCAGGAGCAGGAAGGACATGGTCTGAGTGAGACCAGGGGCATTGCAAGACCACTTAATATTTTTCTCTCCCTTTTCCCCACATCTTTGTATGTAAGGCTCATGCACACCCACAAACATGAGATGACCCCATGTCTGAGGAGGGACAGTGGTTGCAGGCCAGGAGAAGGCTTAGCTGAAAGTTTTCAGAACATTGTTTACTTAACAGGATAAGTATGTTTGTCTAAGAAAAATGGAAACCAGGATATTACACCAAACCAAGACCAAACATTTGTCCAAAAGATTGCTAAAAACATCAGACAGCTACCTTACTGCCAGTAGAAGTAAATCTTTGTGTTGCTGGTATAAATGAAGAACTAGTTGGTAACTTAGGTTATAAATTCTGGTTGTGTACAAATATTTTAGAAAAAGCATGCAATAATTACATGTAGGTCACTGCAATGCCACAGGATATTAGGCTTAAGTATCTTGTGTGAGTCAATGAAGCTTTCAACTGTAAAAATAGGGCAAATTTCTCACATCCCCCCTCTATACAGCCCAGGCAAACTTCCAAAAAGCAGTTTGATGTACCCAAATTATTTACTCTTTTCTAGCAAATTAAATTCACAAACGGGTATGAATTAATGTCATTCTTTTATCCAGATTTAGTTACCCTTCAAAAGAACTTGTGTAAACAGACTTCTTAGTTTTTATTGTTCTAATTACATGTTATGATGCATATTTTTTTATTTTTCTTCCCATAAAACTTTTATATTGGCTCTTTTGAAGATGAGGATGTTGATTTTCTATTGAGAAGCTGTATAAAAAGATGAACTTCTGTATAATGCAGGCATTATGTACTAAGTTAGATTTTGCTTGTGTGACAGCAAATTTTGTACTTGATCCTTCAGTGGAACAATCTTTAGCAACAAGACATTTTGAAAATAAATACTGGCATCTGGGTGAGTCAACAGGGCAGACTTTCTCTAAACAGGCCAAATCTATAGCTGGATATAATCTGGTCGTTTCCTTAGGTCCAAGTCCAGGCACTCCCTTTGGCCCAGCTTTAGAACATGGGTTTTCGTGAGTATCTGCCATGACACATCATGTTGTTTCTCTCAAATATTTCTTTGAAGCAAGTCTCTTATGCTGAGTAAAGAAATCATACATAAACTGCTCCGCAGCATGTTTAAGTCAGATGTTTTTTTTAAAGACAGTTGAAATTGTGTTTGGAAAAAAATAGGGAAAGAGCAGGCCTCTTCTGCAGGGCTGTGATCTAACTGCATGAAAGCAGGCCTTTGGGTGCCCCTCTCTCGTTTGGAGAAATAACACTTTCCCGAGCTAAGTGAGCTAAATTTGACGGGCGGTGTGGGAAAGATGTTGCATTACATGTCATCTTACTTCCTCTCTCATGAAAACATGTTGTCCTGTAACTCCTGAAGAAGCCAGGGTGGGGGTGAGTTCACATCATTCTGAAAGTTGCATTTACTCATTAGTGAAGAAGAGAGTGATGAGTGTGTGAGGACTAACGAGCCTTCTGGACTAAGCTAAAGACCAGCAGCCCTCGGTGCTGGTCACCTGGTTGGGTCTGCAGGCTCTCCAGCTGGAGCCCTGCACGTGGCCTGCTGAGGACTGGTATCAGCACAGAGGCAAAGCTGCTGTTTCTCCTTCCTCACGCCTCTTACAGCAAGAAGCTTTGTGGTAGAAAGAAATGTTCTTTGTTCTTGCTTTTGGAAAGTGCCAGAACAGTAGCTGCAGTCCCAACATGAATTACTGGAAATATTAAGGGCATCTCATGCTCAAACCCAGGACTGTGTTATTTGTTGGGGTTTTTTTGTTTCTAATGACACAAGCCTGGCGCAGCTCCCAGGAGCGTTTTGGCTGCCTACCCGGAAGTGATGTTCTGGCCATGGGGGTGTGCTGGGAGGAGGCTGAGTGGTCAGGACCTGTGGGGGAACACACTGTCCATCCCATGATGGTCTGGCACACAGAGCAGGATGGACCTGACCTGGCCCAAGCATGCCTTGCTCCACGTGTGCTGGTACCCCCACCGGGTCTCCAGCCACACAGTAATGTTTGCAGGTGTTCTAAAAAGCTGTTTCACAGTAATAATACTGAGCAGTCTATAGTATTTGCACCAGTAACTGCATTAGTGTGTTCATACTACCATTTTTGTGTGTGCATCTTATGTGTGCTCTTGCACATTTTGTTGTGCATTACTCTTGCTATATTTTATTAATGTCAGAGTAAGAATATAACTTAGCTGTTTTATGCTTTGATCAGGAATTGACAGAACTGAGGAGTTATCAGGCTGAGAAGGCAGTGAAAAATGGGAAAGCATAACATGAGAGGAATTCTAATTCTCTCTGTGCCTAGTGAGGCAGGCAGGAATGGGTTTGGGTGTCAACATCAGTGCAGTAGGGAATTAAAAAAAACCCCAGAACTATATTGAGTGACTGTAATTACACCATAAGCGAATGGTTGAGATGAATCAAAGATGTCGTAACTTTATGCTGATAACCTTTAAGGAGTCATTCAACAAAGTAGGAATAGCCACACTGAGTCTGTGTGACATCTATGCGGTCTGGACTCAAGATGTGAGTTCAGGTCAACTTTAGACATTTTGGATAGAAGCATTTTTGGACGTCTGCTACCCAGTGGGGCAGGTGAAAGAAATCACCAACTCATAATTTAGAGCCTCTGCTATGTATCGTTGTGGCACCAGGTTGCTGCCAGCAGTTGGTAGGGGAGCTGACCCATGAGGTGCTTCCCGAGGTGAGCTGTGGCAGCTCTTGCAGAGCTGTGCTGGCACCTGCACTTAAGCTGCTGGTGATGATCCCTGGTGGATGCTGTGGACGTATGGAGTGCAGGACTGGGAAGACACCCAAGTTTTTGCTTGCTAGCTGGCATCTACTTCTAGGGGTGGAAGGCAAAGCCAGTGTTCAGTTTGTTTCTTTCCAACCCATCAGCACAGCCATTGGTTAAGTATGAGGAGGGATGCTGTTCATTCAGAGCAGGTAAAAAGATTCTTTGAACTTGTTTTATTTTCCTGGACAGTGACCTGTACCCACGATTAGAGTGGAAATCTGTTTGAAATGTCCATCTTCTCTTAGGTGGTGTTTGTGTGTGGGTGCATGGGGAAGAAGGAACTTGGAGTTAGTTCATTGTTTTCGTAATGGGATGTTCTTGCATTGTGCCAGAGATTGCTGATGCAGTTTTGTTCCATTTCCTAAACAGGGGGAAATGTCAGTTGGAATTTAATAGCATTTTTGTATTAGAAGAATACCGCTGAGTTAATTAAATCATTGTGGGATGAGTTTCAATTCTCTGTGCTCTTGATTTATAGCCTCCTATTGCTATCAAATTCTTATTATATTATTCTTCCTCCTAATAGGAGTGCAGAATTACTGTACTAAAAAGTGATTTTGTTTAATTAATGTAAGTACCTTTAATCTTTGCTTCAGCCTGGCTATGATCTGAACATCATTTACAAAATTTACATAAAAGTGAATTTAATCTGGACTTGCTAAAGGACAAGCCATCATTGGTTCATAGAAGCTACATCTCATGTTTCTCCATTGGCATTAGGATTGCTTGTTCTCTCCAGCGGTAGACCTTGTGCTGCTGGGGTTACTGGAGCTGGTTTCTCCTGCTGCATTTCAGGAAGCAACAGAATTGGAAATAGTGTTGTTGTGCTTCATGCCTGGAGTGTTTGGGTTTTTCTGGTGTTGCTGAGGGAGAAAGGAATAGCACTCCAAAACAAAATGGATTGACTATCAGCTGGAAGTTTGGATCCAAGATCCCATGTTGAGCATGGGGTGTTTCTGGGGAATGTGAATAAAGCAGCTTTGTCGCAGCAGACTTACTTCCAGTGAGATTTCATTAACAGTAAAGAAAATACTGTTCTGTAAGTTTTTGTGGGAGAAGGGAATGAAAATGGGAGAGCCCTCTAAAAGCTGTTTCTATGTCTTACCGAACAGGTGCCACTTCACAGCACCCAGGTCTTTTCAGCCACCCCTTTCATCTGCCTACATCTCTTTGTCTGGTCAGAGTGAGGAACTGCTCTGTTTTTTTGCGGTTATTTAGAGATGGACTATGAGGACACTGCTTCAGCCTACACACACACACATTTTACGGTGTGCACTGTCCATCCAGACATTTCATAGGAACATTATCTCCCGCTCCCTGCCTCATGCCTGCCCGATGTCCCACACTGTTGCAGGAGGCATTGAGCTCACTGAATCGTGCTCAGGAGCTGCAGAGGAAGCGTCTCCTGAGTGCTGGGACTGATGTCTGTGCCCCACAGTCACCGGGAAAGGTTGGCTGCCTCACCGTGTGCTGACCTTGCTCGTGTTCCTCCTCTCGCCTTTTACGTTCACCTTTAAAAATTGTGTTTCCCTACCATCCTTGCCAGGATAGGTAATAAGAATAGGAAAAAGCCGTTCATAAGGAACAAACACTACTTAAAAAAACTGCTGAAAAAAAAGGAGGTGCAAATCATTAATGAAAAGAGTATTCTAATCTAAATAACTCTGTCCTCATAGTAAAACACCTGGATTTAATTTCACAGACATGTCGCCCTCAGGCTTCTATGAGTCATTTGTGAACATGTCCTTGCCTGCAAACTTTAAGAACTGCTAATTACTCTGAAGTAACTTGCTTGTCACATTGTTGCCAATTACACTTATTTTCCCTTTTGCTTACTAAAATGCACCGAAAGCAAGACAACCCCAGTGTTTCTAGAACTTATAAATAGCTTATAGATGTTTTCAGCAATTCCCATTCACCAAGTACTCTGTTCTGCTGAACGACCTATAGATGAGATCTTTGATAAGCATCAGGTACACAGTTTTAGCATTGAAAAATACCTGTTGTGCTTGTTTATTAATGCTTCTTACTAAGTTGTCACAAACTCCAGAGTTGTGTTGTGTTTAAATGTTTGAAATACATACACACACACACACACACACATATATATATATATATGATTGTGTATAGGAGAAAATCAAAAGATTCTTGCAGTACTGTCGCACACCTTATAATAGATTTATGGAACAGCTTGAAAAGAAATAGACATTAAATATATAAAGATCACCCTCCTCTTCATGAGGCAAAGAAAAGAAAGCTAATGTTACAGGAATAACAACATCTAGTCATGCAGATAAAACCTTCTATTTGATATTCTCTGTGTGTTTTTCTGTGTTATATGCTGGTTTGTTCTATGTATTTTTTTTCATGGCTGACCTTTGAACCTTTTTTCTTTAACAAACTAGCTTGTTAAAGCTTTGTAAAGCTCATTCAAGTGAGGCTGAGCCTTGCCTCTTGTGTTACAGCCTTGTCAAATGAGCATGCTCTGAAAGGCAGACTGAATGTTTTCCTGAAAAATCCTCTTGCTGCGCTTGAAGCTAATATAATTCCATTTCCAGCATTTAAAAGATCCTAAATATATTTGAGCACCTCTTTTGTCTTCATGAGCGGTGCTGAGACTGGGTTTTACTCCTGAATCTGGATCCAGTCAGTGTTTTAGGTGAAAGTTTTGTTTTTCTTTGAGCAGACTTACCCACTATGATTTGCATCCTAGTCTGTTGGGGGTTTTGGTTGTTTTTTTGGTGTTGGGTTATTGGGGGGTTTTTTTGCCTGCACAGATGGAAAAGGTAATCTAAATCCTGACTCTTTCATCTTCGGCAGAGCGCAGGCTGTCATTCCAAGGGAAGTGAAGTGCTTGTCAGCTGGGGGGGGCGCATGAGAGCACCACATTCAGTCCCAGGGATAAAGATTGTCAATTTCTAACCATTTGTACAATGTAACACATTTTTTTATTATTTTCTAAGATATTTATAAGAAGGGGGAAATCAGGAGGCTGCCAGCTGTATTATTTGCGCAAATGTACCTTCAGTGTAATTTCCCTTTGCTCCCAGTGAACATTCAGTTCTGTGTTACACTGCATGCAAGTTACAAATGAGCATTTGCTTACAGCCTAATTAAGCATAGCTTAGAGCAGTACATAATTGCGACACTTCAAGTAACACAGAGGAACTTCAAGCCAATCTGGCTAACAAGAAATTTAACTTCATGCTCTGCCCAAGGTTGCGCTAGCTGCTGTGTCTCTAAGGTTTCATTGTGTCTTGCCCTGTGTGTCCATGGAAGAGCACTTGGGCAATCCTCAGAGGTCACAGAGGAACCTTTTAGGATTTCATTTATAGCAAGAAATCCTGCAAGAAGTGAGACAGAGCATGATGGAGTCTTTCAGTGAGTAGAGAAATTGCCTGTGCAGCAGATGCTAGCTTTGGTTGTCTCCAGCAGTTCATACATTGGTGTCCGAATGGCTCTGAGGTGAAAGACTGCTATGATGGGTGTTTAATCATTAAAAGAAAGAGCTGAATGAACTTCATAGGAAGCTTTCTATATGTTACTTTTATCCCTTAAATAAATAAACAACCTAGTAGCTCTGAAGAGGGTGAAATTAATTTTACAGCACTGTAAACATGCTCACATCAGTTTTTCTGCTTTGCCTGTTTCCCAGGCCTTCTCCAACATGCAGCTGTAAAAGCTGTGATGTTTATCAAAATGATAAATGATGTTTTGTCTATCAAAATGCTCAAGGATGATGTGCATGCAAAGAGCTTGTTTTATCCCTATGCCAGAGGCCTGGAAGTGCTAATAGCCCTGCATTCAAATACTAGGCATTAAGAAAGGGGAGACCCTAATAGAATTCCAGCAAAAATAATATAAAAAACATGTACAGTATCAGACATTATTCATAATGACTGCATTCTTTAAGTTTGCAGCAGTCACTGCTTTCTGTGTAATTTATTTCATCTCTACTACAGCTGTGTCTTTTCTGAACATATTAGGTGCAACGTAGTGGCAATATCTAGGTATGAGGACTGATGGATTGTAGGGGAATTAGTTGATTATCTTCATTTCTTTATTTTAAAATACATTAATGTAGGGAAGGAGAAAGTAATTCTTTTCCTCTGAAATTGTGTCACAATATTTATATAAAATTTCAAATCAGTAAGGTCTCACTGAGTTCAAGAAATACATTAGAAATATTTGAAGATAAGGTATTTAAAGTCTGACTGGATAGTAGCTCAGATTGCTTGTCTTATACTTGCAGTCAATGCAGAACTCTGACTCCGATATGGAAGGACTTCTTTCATGATATTTTGTATAAACCAAATTTTTTGATGCAAAACTTTTGCAAGGCCAATTTTCCTACAGTGACTTAACAGATCTTTTGAATGGCTGTTGAAGAGCATTTCTTTATGCTGGGCAATTCTGCTTTTGCACTACAACCATAATGAAGTATTTTTGAGGGACGTATTGGACTTTGCATAACATGATTGCAAATTAGGTTTGTATGCTGTAGCTGAATTACCAGTATCTGGAATTAAATACCTATTTTGGTTATTGATTGCATACTGAATTATAAAACGTGTGTATTGATGTAAGACAAACTTGGAGATCTTTAGCTACAACAGACAACTAGTAGGAATGGCCATGCTTTTCATATTATTTACTGTGCAATGGCATTTTTTTTGCTGCTGGAAAGTGGCATGCAGACTAATGAACATATCCGGCATAGTTGTTTTGCCCACCTACAGGGAGCCCTTTTTTGAATCTCAGCTTGGAAGAAGTGGAGATGAAAAACTTTAACTTCAAAGGGTGATACTGGGGTTTCTTGCTGAAGGTAATCTTCACATTTTTGTGTCCAACTTTGTATCATGAGTAGCTGAATCAGCAGCTGGCTCAAACTCAGTGCATAAGTCTCATAAAAACCCTGTCAGAGACTTGGGTTTAATCACCCTTAGGTTGTCAGATCCCTGCTGTCAGATTCCTGCTGTCAGATGCAGACGTGGTAGTCCCAGCCTCTTACTGTCCTTCTGTTCACAGACCTCTTCAGGTAGATGCTTGCTTCCTGTCAAAAACAACAGAAAGTGCTATTTTGGGAATGTGTTCCATGCGATATTTTGCTTGATGAGCCTTATGGTCTGACCAAGGGTCCTTGGTTGTGTGCTCTGTTCCTCCTCACCTCTTATTTGGGTTGCTTGTCTCCAGTTAATGGTGAGATAGGGAGGTACCTTTCAAGTGCTTTCATGCTGTCTTAGGGTAGCAAAGCTGTAAAAGATGATAAATTGCACAAGTGCCTCTTCCTCTTTCCGTTGACCCCAGTGGGAACCTGAATGACTGGTGAAGACAGGATGTGCTTTGGCTGAGGTGGCTAGTGACAGCTGAAATGACTGCCACCTCTGTGTAGTTTGGGTAGAATGCAAACCAGGTAGTGATCTGTGATCCTGAAGATCCTTTCTTTCCCCTAAGTTACTGAGCTGTTTTATTAGGACTGAATAGGACCTTGTTTCTAAGTGGGAAATTTTTGTTGACCATGTACGTGAATGGTCAATGTCCTCAGTTATTCCTGGAAGAAACAGCAGAGTTTGTTTATCTGGAGAGATGCTGACAGCTCCAGGGCTGATTTTTTTTTCCATCATTTGTTAAGGGTTTGTGAAAAATGATGAGTTTCATATCACAATCTTGTTGTACAAATTCAAGCTGGTGCTCTTCCACATCTGTTTAGCTGTTTCACTTCAGTGTGCAGCATTCAGACATTTGAAGTAGCCTTTTCAATAGACGAGTATAGATAGGACTTAGGGAGGGAATACAGACTTTCATGGACAGATAGTTTTACCCATTGGTACTTGATAAATGATAGTGATACCAATTTTTGAGAAAAAAAATTAGTAACCAATGAGAGTCTGAGCTGGGGAAATATCTCTTCTTCAAAATCCAGTAAGCCCATAGGGGAGAGCAATGGCAGGAGTTTCTAAGGGAGAGGGTTGAGGAACTGCTGGACTAACATTTCAGAAAGTAGCTTACTTCTGATTTGCTTTCTGATTTTGTACTAGGAAAAACTAGCCTTACCTCTTGTTTTGTGTAGAAAACCAAATGTAAGAAACTCAAGTTGGTTTGTGAAGGAAGGAGGTTTAATTTCCCCAACTGATTATCTTCATAATGGACAATCAAAGTCATTAAGATCTCTTTCTGATGTTTTAGCTAACTAAAAAAGCTGAATTTGTCATCTCAAGGTGCTTTCCATGTTGCACCCCAGAATGAGGCTACCTGGTAATCTATCTAATGCAATGTGTACATATGGAAAACAGTGGTCTCTGCAGAGAAGATTAAGACATTTGGCTTAACAAGGCACTGTCTGTGGGGGGGAAGTGTGTTATATCCCACTCAGAGGATCTACCTTTTCACTTATTCTTTAAACAGGGTTTTCATGGTATAGCTGAAGGAAATTCATGCGCTAGCTATTTTGTTACGCTTTTAAAAGTAAAATTCATAGGGTGCACAGATTGGCAAAGCCTCAGTTGATGTAAGCCAAACAAACTTGGGTTATTTTCTGTACTTTGGATTCACTGAAAGAAGAACCTACAGAACTCTGGAAACAAATCCACAAAATCACTTACTTCTTACGAGTTACACTTCTGGTCTGATTAGTGTCTGTTGAAGAGTGTAAGCAACAGTTGAACCAAAAATAGTTTCCATGCTGAGTATTTTTTTAATACTCTGCAGGTAGCCAACAATTTTTAGTTTTGCCATGTGTAACCTTGTGCAGAAAGATGGGGGAATTGTGGAAGAAGCAAGTGTTGTGACACTTTTCTGTAGTGTACAAAAGGCAAGATAGATTTTTCTCCAGTAAGAAACCTTATACTCAGCCACCACCCAAGGCCACCAACCTTCGGAAGCTTGAAAAGGCAATAAAGTTTTTCTTATGTATAAAATTGTCTCTACATGAATGAATTGAAAGTGATAACTAGTGAGATTTGCTGAAGCCAGCAGATTTGGTTTGACACAGTTAGAAATGAAGTAATTAATAGTTAATATTATTGCCAATTATTAATACAATATATTTTTAAAGAACACTTCAAAATAAATTAGTTTTCTCACACAACTATAGATTTAACCAATGAAATTCTACATGGCAATTGAGTGGAAGAATTAGATATTGAAATTTGAAATGTATAGAATGATATTTAAGTATATATTGCTAGTTTACATAAAAACAAGACTGCAGTAAGCATAGAGACTAAGGGAAGCAGATCTTAGTATTAAGATTCATATCAAACCCAAGCTCCTGTTTGGTGCTGGAAGGGAAGGGAAAAACACTGTTTACATTGATATGTATTTGATTCAAGTTTTGTCTAGAAGGGACTATTAAATTATTATGTTGCCCAGGACCCCAAGATCCTGAGATGTTTGCATGTCTTCTGTTGTATGTTGATCTAAATTGTACTTTTGCCTTTTGAGCCTAGCTTTCTTAAACTTATGTAGCTGTGTCTGTAAGCCAAGTGCACAGCATTTTAAAAAATGTTTTATTTTGAAAGGGAATGGAATTATGCACTCATGGAAGTAGAAACTTCAGAAAGGAAAGATGTCCAAAGGTTGATCTACCTTCTGCCAGTCAGTCTGGGGGAAAAGGCATTGGTAAAAGGCATTTTCCTTTAATAAACCTGACACCAGTGCCTTTATGTTCTCTTTCATTTTCTCTGTGGTTCAGTTCAAGAATGTTTCAATGACCCAGATTTTTCTCAGCATAATCCTAAAGAAGATCCATGATATAAATACAGAGCCATCAAAATCCTCTGAGAAAAAAAATTATCGTTTGTGCCAGGACAGAGATAAAGTTACTGATATCTTTGCATAGTGGATTTCTTGAACCTCTTGACAGTAATTTAGGGAGGGGAGAAAGAGGCAGAAGGAAGCATGCTTGTAGGTAATGACTTTCATGTGTTATCTATGGCACATAAAAATACAGAGTCAGCTCCCTTGTCACTGCCTTTCTGAGTCTTGGAAATGGTTGGTTTCTCTATGACCAGCTACATTGGAAGGCCACTGTTAAAAGATTTTCTGCTTAATACCATGCAGAATTGATTTCTAGGGAGTGTCTCTTGTCTTAAAAGATTTGCCCAATGTTTGGTCTTTTCCTCTGGGGATCTTTTTCATATCCATTTGCTTACACTAAACAAAGAAACTAGGCATGTGAGCTATTTGAATATAATTGTCTTTTTAATACAGGTAATTATTTTAAATGTTTAATGGGATCCTCATGAAAATTGTTGCATAAACTTTTCAGTTAGAGAGAAGGCTCTTTGATTGCATTTGTGTAAGACATTTAATTGGGTGGAGAGCACAGAATAAATACGTTTGGAAATTGTCTCAGATTACCTGCTTGTAGGGGGTTGCCTATAGGGAGGAGAAAGCTTTGCTTCCAATCAGCTTCAAAGATAAGATAGCTTAATTGGAAGCTGACTGTGCCTTGACAGCTTCAGAGCAGCAGTAACTTCCATGTAAAATAATCTGAAGCAGATGCTGAATGAAGAAGTAGCATTTTCTTTCATGCAGGCTTTGGCATCAGATCTCTAGCATTATGTTATCTAGTTCTATATGAGGAAGCATTTTTTTATCATGACATTGATTTCAGCACACTACTTCATATTTATACCTACACTGTTGAGTTCATCAGCCTCTGACAAACAGACTGTAACACTAATTTAAAGGGAACTTTGATCCACTTTGGCTTGGCTTGGGAAAATAGTGGTGAAGTATCCTACGCAAAGACCTATTTAGGGTTCCTGAACTATGATCAAATTGGATCTTTTTTATGCTTTTAGTTAATGTTTTGGTGGTTATGTAACTTTTCACTATCTGTATAAGAGATTAGAGGCTAGAGAAATGGGCTGCAGGAAAGCTCATGAAGTTTAACAAGGGCAAGTGTGAAGTCCTACACCTTTGGAGGAACAACCTCAGGCCCCAGTACGTGCTGGGAGTCACCCAGCTGGAAAACAGCTTGGCAGCAAAGGACCTGGGGGTCCTGGTGGACTCCCAAGTTGCATGTGAACCAGCAATATGCCCTTGCTGTCAAGAGGGCTGATGATATCCTGGGCTGCTGCAGGCAAAGTGTCGGCAGTGGGTTATGGGAGGTTTATTCAGCACTCGTGAGGCCACATGTGGAGTACTGGGTCAAGTTCTGGGCTTCCCAGCACAAGAGAGTCATGGACATACTGGAGAACATCCAGCAAAGGCCTAGACAGATGATTAGGGGATTGGAGCATTTGTGCAGTGATAAAAGGCAGAGAGAGCTGGGATTGTT
>WEKY01030485.1:0-30783 GCA_013390045.1 Picathartes gymnocephalus
ACAAACAAACAAACAAAAACATACACACAAAAACCTAACATCAAAAAACAAAACAAGCAAAATTTATTCAGCATTGGGACAAAGTTAAAAAATAGAGTAAACAATTACATTCCATTTTAAAATTAGGCCCCAAATCACAGTCAAATGTATTCTCGTTGTAGGTATTCCTGTCCTAACTTAAAATCAACACTTGTTTGTTGGTTTTTTTTTTCCTTTCCTTTTTATTTTCCAGTGGATGCTTTCTTCTCCTTCTTTCCCCTTCTCCTAGTGCTGCATAAGAGATTGAGTAAAGGCTCTAATTTTTGCTACACAGAACATCCCTCCTTTGCTTTCTACTAGGTGTTGTTTCTTTGGTGGGATATTCCATGATCATCCAGGGCTGTACCATGATGTTTTGAGGTTTGTATCACTTCTTTACACCCCTTTTCTCAAGTTCTTTAATTACAAATATTAACTAGCACCTTCCCGGGTTCTGGTATCTGCTCCATCTTATAGATGGAAAGCTTCTGAAGACATGGGAACATAAGAATGGCTGTAACAGGCCAGATTAAATGTCCACTTGGCCCAATAGCTGCTTTACATAGCTGCCAGTAACACCTAACACATGACCTGGAGAGAAATATGAAGATGCTAAGCAAATAGAGGTACTGCCTTCTTCTTCTTCCCTGCCCAAATACCAGGTAATATACTACTATGGACTACCTGAACCAGCAATGACATCTTTATTCATAATTGGCTTCAATGAATGTTGTTTCCAGGAATCTTGTATAAACTTCTACATCTTATTCTGAGAACAGTAAATGCATAGATATCATACTGACCACTCCCCCCTTTTTTTTTTTTCCCTCCTGGAACATTATGTATCGGTTAACTAGTCCAGAAATATAACATAGTGTAATATAACAACTGATTAGGAATGGGTTGGTTAGATTTAGCAAAAATCCCTTCTTCCTTTCTCACTGCTTTTCATATTTTTTAGTTTTATGAGGATAGTATGTACCTCTGTAGAAACCTCTTTCTCAAAAAGTAATAGACATCTACCTGCATTAGCAGCAGAGTCATCAGTCCACGTGAGCTTTGAAAATGGAGCCCTGAAACAATGACAATAAACTGAGATATATAATGTATTTGAGGATATATACACTCAAAATTAGAGTTTACATCTAAATTTTGCTGCATATTCTTCTGTAGCAATAGGCAGACAGAATGACCATAAAACTGTAAGATCATTAAAATCACTTATTTTTCAAACATGTATCAGGAAAAATGTTTGAACATTTCCTCCTTGCTTTCCTCCTTCATATTTTATTAATGTAACTCCAGTTCTTTTTGCTGAAGCAGTTTCCTTGTTAATCAGGAAATTAGTCTTTAATTTCCCTTTCATTTACATTACTATGTGGCTTGATACATGGTTTCAGAGCTCTGAAAAGAAATAGGATTGCTGTTTTTAAACTCCCTTCACTGTGAGCTTTGAAAAGCTTCATTTCAAGAAGAATGTGAAAATAATTTCCAGTTAGAATCTAGCAACATGTTAAAATAAAGATTATTTTTCAGTTGGTCTTGGTTCCAAAACAGATAGTTTGGAACCGTGAAAAATGGCCATGAAAAATTATATTTTAGACAAAATCTATTGCTCTCTGGGTCTCTTTTGTGCTTCTATGGGGAGTTTGGAGGGAAAAATACCAGGAATAAAAATGGAAAAGCAAAAAACTTCAGCTAATTTTTAAGAATGCTTAAATCTACACAAAGGATAATGTATAGAGTTTTTGGGTGAAGATGGAGATGGTCTGTCTAGCTTCAGAGAGAGAGAAGAAAAAGCAAACTTTTCTATAACCTTTTCTCCAAAACCGACTGAGAATTTTGAGATAAAAACAGAACAAAAATCACAGTAGTTCAAACCAGAATCATGAAGATATGATGCTCTCTGCTTCCAGGCTCAAGGCTGAGATGAGGAAGAACCAACAAACCTCTCTCTCCCATTTCTACACTTCTTTTCAGCTCTTATCCCGTGGGAAAGATGCAAACTTTTAGGAAAATTGTTTCTTTCTGCCTAGGGGTTTGGGGTTTTTTTTGCTTTGTTTTGTTAATTGGTTAGTTGGTTGGTTGGGTTTTTTTGTTCCTGTTGAGAATTTTATAAAGACATCAATGATATAACAAAATACATCTGCATTACATGAAACATTACCGTTCCATGGGAAAATTAGCAGGGTTAAGTGTTACAGAAAAAAATGTTTTTGTATTTAACTAGAGATTTGATTTAGATCTATTTCAGTAGAAAAAATACTATTGTTTTCCATACTTTAATTTTCATACTTGCCTTTTAGGGCTGAAGAAATTGAGATTTTTTTCCCCTCCTTGTAATATGAACATTATTTTTTTCATTTAAAAGTACAGAAACTTAGTAAAAAAGTAATTATTTTTTCATTCTTTGAAATGCCTTGTGAAATTAATTTTGCTTTTTTCCTCATCAGATGTGCTGTGACAGTAGATTCTGTAAATCAAAGAATTACAGAAACAATTAAGTAGACTTCAACAATTCTTACTTTGCAAGTCCTGGTCTCACTTTTGGTGCACAGAGTTAGAGTCTGGAAAGACTTTGTAGCACGCACTCTGCAGGTGTTGAGTGTGATGGTGTGTTCCCTGCCCCCCAGCCAAGCCTTTATTTCCTATAACCCTGCTCAAGTGATAACTACCCGTGGCAGTCCTAATGGATGTGACTCGTCATAATTCCTCCCTCCTGAAGTGGAGTCGGGGCAGACGGAAAATACAACGGCCAAGTCTAATTTGATCATGTGCCAAATAAAATATGGCTTGTATGCAAATATTAGACAATCATCTTACTCCATAAATAGTAAGGGCCCAGGACCTGTTTAACTCTCCTGCATGGCTGCAGGCTGCATGCCAGGATCTCCCCTGGAGCAGGGACACCTCTCAAGGTTATTCCCTCAGTGTGATTGCATCAGATTCTCAGTAAGAGAATTGCGAATAAGCAAGCTGGAATTTTGAAATCTTTGCTAAGTGATGTAAAGGACAGATTGTGCATATATCATCCTTTACACAAAAAAAAAAAAAGCATTACAGGTCTAGGACTCAGAGTGAACCCAGCTGCACTCTGAGAAGGAATTTAGAATGCACAGGGGTCCTTTCTGAACCTCATGACTCAACAGGAGGATTCCTCACAGTTTTGTCTCACCTTGTCCCCTGTGCGGTAAATACCATTTGCCATCAAATCTCATTATACCACCGTCACATTTACTATGGAGTTTTGTTATATCAATGAAGTATATTGTTTCTTCTCTCTCAGGAGTGAAGTGCATGACTCCATCTGTGACACTTAGAAAACATTATTTGAATGTCTCTCCTAAAGATTGTAGTTCTCTCTGCTTTCCTCCATCTTGAAACTTATCTAGAACATGGTAAGGAAATTACAACCTGTACTAAGAGGTTTTTTAATTCTACATGTAATATCTAATTCAAAATACACAAGAGTACTGAGAGTAAGGACTACTAAAAAAAAAAATCCAAATTTCACATACTTTTGGATACATTCTTATTGTTTAAATGATAAAGGCATGTAGAGTGAACTAAACATGACCAAAGAATTGAACTCAATGTACATAACTAATGAATTTTTTGAACACAGTAAAGCTGAAACCATCTGTTCCTCAGGAAAAATCAAAGGAGTGTGAGGAAAACATACCTGTAAAAAGAGAACCCTGCCTCCGCCCCTCAGAAAATGAGTGCAGGACAAAGATCTTATATAAAACAATTAGGAAAATGTACAATGTATTACTAATAACAGGTGGATTAGGAGTGAGATCTAATTACAGAGAAAATGTTTAATTTAGTTTAGAAAGATTTTCTACTGTACAACGTAGACTGAGAAGGGAAATTTTCTCTCAAAAAAAGAGTTACGTTTCATTATCTAACTTATTCAAGTCCTTGTGATAATTTTTACTTTTTCCTTAAATTAAAGGCTGCACTTACACAAGTTGCCACCCCGAATTAAAGATCAAGACTTGAAAGAGAAAGTTTAGTGAGGAAAAGCAAACATTCTGGTTTCTAAAGCCTTCTTCTGACATGCTTATCCAAGCACTCTACTTTTCTTAAATTCATTGGAAAAATATCCATATGTAGGAGAATGGATCACAAACATTTAATTTCTCAGATGATTGCTCTAACCATTAGAATTGGGATAATCTTTAGCTGTATTAGTTGTGATCATATTTTCTTCTTTTTCCCCTTTACAAGAATGGTCTCCTTCCTACATCACAGATCTTGAGAATATTTTTTTAATCTAAACTACATTCCCATCCTTTAAGATTTTATCCAGTTATATTCCTTTTGGCAATATTTCAGCATGTTCATCAGTATTTCATTATTTAAGTAGATTTTTGGGACTAAGGTGGATCAGTGTCTACAGGAATGGAAAAGGATCACCTTTGTCATTATATCCCTATTACATGAGTCAAGACACTTCTTAAAAATGCTGTTTCTTCTAGAAAGGGACTGAATATGTCTCTTAATCCTGATAAAGTGCCCTCAATAGCAAGAATTTCTTCTATTTCTTGACACATCTCATACTTTTCTATTTTATTTCAAAGAAGAATTTTTTGTCTTTCAAATATTTTTATTGCATTATTTGTGAGGAGTTCAGGTTCCACAGAAAAACAAATACAGTAAAATATTCCTCCTAGAGTCCTGTTTGGGATAGTTCAGCTGTATGTGTATCTCTGTGTGTGCATGTGGACAAATATGGCAGATATGCAGGCACACCTATTTTTGTTAATACCAGGAACTCAAAGATATTTCAACTGTAAAACACCGTATTACTAGTTTGGAGGTAGCCAGTTAAGCTGTCAAAGAGAAGTATAGAAAAAGAAAGCAAAATAAATCCTAGTTCAGTTATACATAAAAAAGATAGGAGAGTGTTTTTTAAATTCTTTGTATCTTGTAGAAGGGCAAGTTTGTGCTCTCTTGTACTCAAACACATCATTAACAAGAAAAAAACACATTATGAGGAGAAAGAGTGTGTGCAAATTAAAAGGAGCTGTATGTTTCTCAAAGATGGAGCAGGAAAAAAATAGTGTGAAAAAAATTATTTAAGACTTGAAAGCATTTTAATTAATGAAGACATTTTTTAAAGATATAATATTTCTTCACAGCATTTCTCTGATGTTATTCTCAGTCTGTTTCTCATCTTGAATAAAACTCCATGTTCTCCTTCCTGCGAACTTGCTCTGAATCTGGCAATGGGATAATATCCACTGCTTATAACATCTTCCTGAATTAGTAGAAAGATTTCACCTTCTTAGTGTAATCTTCATGGTTAGAAAATCAAACTCATAACTTTCCATAAATCTATAACAATCCACCATCCTAAAATGCAAGATTCATTTGTTTAACACAATCAAGCTATAAAATGTGGAACTTTGGTACATCCTGAGCATTCAACTCTAATTTCAGGTTTCTATACAGACTTTGTGAATGGAGTCGTATGACCAGTGTGAACCATTTTCCCCATTTAACTAAAAAATGTTTTAATCTCAACTGTCCTGCCTTTATGCAGTGAAGTAATATCAGGTAAAATTAAATCAAACACTTTGCAAGGATTAATTTGATCCCATCCATATCTCCATTTCTAGTTTGGTCAGGGACAAGAAATAAGCACTTCTAGATCATGATTCATCTCGACCTAAAATAGACAGCTAAAATAGGTCAGATGAGTCATACTCTGAAAAATGTTGCTCTTTTTCCATTGATTATAAAGAGAGCCTAGAGGGAAAACCATAGATAAAGATGTTTCTGTGATAGATTTCTAATGTTACATCTGATTAATCCAGACCTTGATATATTTCCTAACAAGCAACACTGACAGCAAGCATGATTGCAAAAGCTTGTCATGTTTTCAAAGAAATGGACATGGAAACCTGAATTTGAAGAAATATTGCTGATCAGTTCATGATTGTAATCAAGATATCATGGATTAATGTCAGCATAAGTCAAGATAAAGTTATACCTCATTATTTATTTGGATACAAAAAGCAGAACAAGACAAAATGTTATCTGAATATTCAGCAGTTTAAATCCATATATTTGCTTTTGATTCACAGTCCTTCTCTAGCCATTAGGCATCACAACATCCCTTGTGAGCTCTAGTGCAGGACTAATCAGCACAAATTCTATCAGTCTGTAAGAAAACACACAACTGCTGCTGCTCTCAACTTTAGCACTTTGATTCTCATAGTTTAAAAAAAAAAGAAGAAAATTAATGTCACTTCAGTAGATTTTAAATAGAACTTTATAAAACTTCAGTAAATCACGTCTATTGAAACACCACACAGAATAGTACAAGAGATGCAAAGTGACTGATACTTGTGAAAGTAAAACTATTGCTAAATATTATCTGAAATAGTTTCACTAAGCCAGTGTAGAAGAACTAGTACATTAAACTCCAATAAACTACTGTAGTGGAGCATTACTAATTTGCTGCTTCTGTGCAAATGAGTTGTACAAGTAGCTAAATTTGAAAGATGAGTGAGAATCAACAACATCTGCAGCATTAGGGTGAAGATATTAGGCCTGAAGCAGTTGGGTGAAATTATTAATAACAAGGAGATGAGAGGAATAACAATAAAAATATTGTATCCTTGTAGAAGAAATAGTGACATCAGTTGTGACCTGTTGCTTAATTTGCTAAGTGGGGAGCTTCACAAGAGAATCAACCTAAATCAGAGTTTCAAAGATGATTTTTTTCCTAGCTAAGGCTGTCCTTGGGTCTGATTATTATTATTTCTCTTTATGTCTTCCATTTTATTTGCTTATTAGTGATTTTTCTATTGTAGCAACTACCTCCAGAGTACTAAGTCTGACATGGAACTTAAGTGAAAAGATAATGCTCTTTGGGCAATTTGCTAACAAAAAAAAAAATTCAAAAAAGTTATAATAACAAGAGTACATAAGTGAGTCTTCGAAGTAAATCACGGGTCTGTAAGGCAAGCTTGTTTTGCAATAGTATAAACTATAGAATAAAGAATAAAGAAGACAGTCCTACTGCATCAAAGACATTGGAAACTATGACTTTTTAAAGTGAACAGGAAATTCCTCCCAACCACAGTGTTTTCAATGCCCTAAACAGTAGACAGCTAGAAATATTTGTGTATAAAATCACAAGGTGGCTGAGGCTGTCAGATACCTCTGGCAACCATCTTGCTCAGTCAGAGTCACCTACAGCAGATTGCCTGGGGCCATGTCCAATAAGGTTTTCATTTTCTCCAAGGATGGAGACACCAAGCCCCCAGGGAAACCTGCTCTGGTACTCAATCACCCTCTCATGAAAAAAAGTAAAGAGCTTTTCCTCACACTCAAATGCAATTTTCTGTGTTTCAGTTTATGCCTATTGCCTCTGGTCTTGCCACTGTGCATCATGAAACATGTTGATTCCATCTTCTTTGCTCCCCACTGCAATCAAGTATTTGAACACAATGTTAAGATCACCTTGAGCCTTCTCTTCTCCAGGTAGAACACTCCCAGCCCTCTCAGCCTCTCCTTGTGTGTTAGGTGTTTCAAGATCTTAGCCATCTTTTGGTGTTGTCCTAGACTTGCTTCAGTAAGGAACAGAATCACAGAATTCTGTGCCTTACTGAATCACAGATCATATCCAGCACTGGCTGCAGTGGTGCAGATGTTTCTCACTGCAGATGTTTCTCACCAGGGCTGAGTAAAGCAACAGGTCAGGGGAAATTCATGTCCCTTAACTTGCTGGCAAGACTCTGCCTGATGCAGCTCTGGAGGCTGTCAACCTTTTTTGCTGCAAGGGCACTTTGCTGGCTCATGGTCAATTTGCTGGCAGCTCTGACTTCCAGGTCTTCCTCCGCCAAACTGCTTTTCAGCTGATTGACCCCAGCCTGTCCTGGTGTTTGGAATTTTTCTTCCTCTGATGTATTTCCCTTTGTTGAATTTAATGAGATTCCTGTGTGCAACCTCTGGAGATTCCAGTGAATGTCAGCACACTGCTCTGATAGATCAGACACTCCTCATGTTTCTGTATCATCTACGAACATGCTGAGGGTGCAGTCTGTCCCAGATCCAGGTGATCAGCGAAGATGTTAAACGCTGCTGGCTACAATATTAACCCTTGGCACAAAGCACAAGTAACTGGCCTCCAGCTGAACCTTGTGTTTGATCAACAGCTGAGTCAGCAGTTTTCTACCCTTAGATGCCCAACCTACGTCCAGGTCTTTATTGTCCATTTATCCTGTTTTGTAATTCATAATTTTGGCCGTGAAAAGGTTATGGAAGTATAACTAAAGGCATTGATCTCCACTGAGCTGGTCATTTTATCGTAGAAGACTGTCAGGTTGGTTGAATTTCTCTTTTATAAATCCAGGCCAGCTACCTTCTTGACCTTAGTACATTTGGAAATGATTTCCAAAATTATTTGCTCTATCACTTTCCTAGTGTAGCAGTATATAAATCTTTATATTGAGATTTTTCTTTTTAATGGCTGTATTTGAAGTATGGTAAAACCTTCCTATATGAAAAAAACTATGTTTTTGTGTTGTACGTTTTCCAAATATTTATCTTGTGCAAAAATTCTTTCAAGGTATAAACTTAAAACAGTACTTGGATGGACCAAAAAAGAAACAGACCTGCATTGAGCCTAATTGTTTAGGAACAAATCAAAACAAAAACACATAGGACTTGAAGGCAGAGAATAATTAGGTGACATCATAATTAAAGCAAAACTGAAGAAAGAGATAGGCTTTGCACAGAGGCATGAATGTCCTACTACCCCAGGTTCCACAACAAAAAAAGAGACAATTGAAGATCAAATGCCATCCAGTAGAAAATAGTTTTTACTTAGTGCATAAACTAGAGTTTATATACCAAAATGTATAAAATCTCTCTGACCTAAGGCAAAGAGACCCTGCATGTGTTTCTAATAGCAGCAGCTGAAATCAGATGGGAAAAACATCATTATACTTTCTTAAATATATCCAGAAACAGGCCAGAAACCAGGATAGTGTTCGTCATGTTCAGGAAAATAAGCTCACTGCTTTTACAGTGAAGAGTATATGCAGGCTTAAAACAATTCCCTTTTATTGGATTTGTGTGGCACGGTTTTAATAGCCAGGAGGCTGCAGGGATGACTTGTGTGAGAAACGACCAGGGACTGCCAAGTGCCCCACCTTTCAGATAGTTCCAAACCAGACCCACTGCTGGCCAAAGATGAGACCATCAGCGATGCTGGTGGTGCCTCTGCAACAACATATTTAAGAAATTATAAAACATGCTGTGCAGGAGCTGAGAAAGAAGTATGAGCAAAGATGGAAAACCTCAAGGTCTGTGAAGAAGGAAAAGAGGAGGTGCTCCAGGTGCAAGAGCAGCGATTCTTCTGTAGCCTGTGGTGATGAGGTTGTCTTTCAGCCCATGGAAGACCATGTCTGAGCAAATATTCGCATTCCAGCCCATGGAGGACCCCACAACCGAGCAGATGGACATACTGTCCATATTCTCAATAGCCTTGACTGAATGAGCCCTGAATAGAAGTGAAATGCAAAGGTAGCAGAGAACCACAGTATCACTGAATGTTTGATGGTTGGAATGGACCTGTGGTGGTCCTTTAGTCCAACCCCGCAGACTGAGCAGAGTAACCTACAGCAGGCTGCCCAGGACTGTGTACAGAAAGCTTTTGAATATGTAGAGTCCACAACACCTCTGGGAAACCCATTCCAGTGCTGTCACCAAGGGTGATAAGTACAGCAAAGAGTGAAAATACTGTTTCTTGTGAGTTATGCCAGAATTTTGCACCTGAAAAAAACCAATTCTTGAACCAGATATGCTCAGAGAACTTGAACTACTGTGATATCATATAAATCACACTTGTTTTCAATGTATTCAACACTGGAAAAAGCCGTATGGGTCAATATGGAAACTACCTTGCATATGCTCAAATGTGGAATCACAACATAGAGGCATAACATGCTTCTTAGACTGTACCACAAGTACAGAACATTGTTAATTATCTTATCTTGAGGGACAAGATATGACCTTTCAATGCCCCTTGCAATTTAGACTTGCATAATTTAAAATGCAACTCATTATTCTCTGCAGTTGAAAATAGATAATTGTACATTCAGAGAAACATGTTCACAGGGAATTTTCTCAGGTCTGCATGTGCAAGGTCAAGAGATGTGTATTTTCTTTGGGTATGAAATAGACCAAAGAAACATATTTGGTTCAGATGCTCTTGTACTCTTTAATTTCTATAGTCCCTTCGGGTTGGGGAAGTTAGAAGTTGTATCCACATTTAAATTGAAACAATAATTCCAGTATTCCACGGAAAATCATTGCTACAGAGCTTTATTTACTTTTACAGTCAATATCCAGACTCTGCACAGCCTTTGCTTTTGCATTATTAAGCTGCCTTTACCTTGACCCACGAGGTCCTTTTCCCCTTATATTCTGCCCCTCTCTTCTGCTGAGGAGGTGAAGTGATAGAGCAGCTTGGTGGGCACCTGGTGTCTAGCCAAGGTCAGCACAGTTCTTTATGGCGCACAGTACAGGCCATGAGGAGCTTGCGATAAGTATAGTAATTGGGAGAGTCAATGGGTAAAACACGCACTGAACACAGCTAGAGTGGAATGATGATGAGAATTTTGGTTGTTATTGTGGTGAAGAAAGGAGTGGATTGTGAGCAAATTTTACACTTTAAATCGGTGTTGTGATAATGTTATTTTGATTTTGGTGTGGGACATTTTTCTTTTTTTTTATGTGAGCCAAGTTTGTGAAAATTGTGAAGATTGTGTAATAAATATGGATTTTTAATGATAATGCATAAATATGTGTTCACAGAGATAAGAAGTGGAATGTACTGGGTTGCATGGGAAGACCAGTAATGTGAGGGGCTGCAGGGGTTGTGTGTGTTTAAGAATTTGAAGACAAATGGTTTGGGCTTTGCTTATTTTGGGGCTCTTTGTTGCTTTGGTGTTTTGGTTTTCTTTTTATTTAATTGTTGCTTGTGTTTTTGTTGGTTGTTTGTCTTTCTCCTGACTAAATGTGCCTTAGGGGCTCTGCCTCAAAGACTTGAGATCAGAACAAACAGAAGTTTATTTCTTCTGCATTACAGAAGAGAAAAAAATTCTAATGTCAGTAATTTTCATACTTAATCAGCTTGTGTATTCTTACACAAATCATTCCTAGAGGTTTTCTAGAGAGGCTCTTAGACCAAACTACTGTGATAGGGGCCAACTAAAACAAAAAATTGCACAGGATCACTATACAAATAATTTAGTTTCTCTATAGTCATTATGTAGCAATACCTCACTGTATACCATTATTTTATAATATATTTCCATTTAAATAATGACATCAGTTGTAACATTGAGTTTCATTACCAGGCTCTGTATAAATAGACTGAGATTTTCTGCACCATTTTGCTAGTAAGTCATGATTTTATAGTAGACTTTTAATTGTAAAGGGTGAAGTAGAATTTGATGGTCTTTTTGATGTTCAAGAGGGGAATATGAAACAATAAATATGAAACCTTTGCACTTTTTTTCAGCTTCAAATGGGAACTTCACAGCTACAGGGAAAGAAAAATGTTTTTCCTCCAAAATGGATTTTCTTAAGATTGAATATCAGCATGAACTCAGAGCTATCTTTTATCTCATGTGAAAAGAATCTCTAGATTCCAACACAGTAGGTGCTTGACGGTGTCTCAGTACATTAAAAATACACACTGTGAATATAACAGAACAACAAAATTCTGCAGAAGTCTGTTAGATGTTTATGGAAAGATCCATCCAGAGTGCATTGAGCACTCTATAGTTCATGAAGGAGGTGTAGCTACAGATTTAGGTGAGACACTGCTTTTTGACAACCGTGGACTTTTAAATAGAATTTCTTAAGATCATCACATAGGAAAGGATCAAAAGGAAAAGGAGTATACATTAATAGGTAAAGATCAAAGAATTTTTTTAAACTTGAACACTGCTACACAGTGTGAGACTTCATGTATTCAGGCACAGCAGCAACCCAAAATAAATGTACCTTTGTTCCTTTGTACAGGCTGTGTGGAAGCATTTGTTTAAGAAATATTTCCAGGAGTTCCTTTACCTTCAAGCTTTTATTGCTTGATCCATTGTGTAACATACTCCATGGAACCCTTGATTTACAGATCTTTAAGCACACTTACATTAAATATATAGCGACACAATAAGAGATAGTTGGCGCAAATTGAAATACAGGAAATTCCATTTAAACTTAAGCAGGAAAAAAAACCCCAAAAAACCACAACTTTGAGGTGGATTGAACAACAATAGAGTTTGCCCAGAATGGTTGTGGATCCTCCATCCTTGCAGGTGCTCAAAACCTGGACTTCAAGTAACCTACTCTAGATAATTCTGCTTTGAACAGAGAGTTTGACTAGACACTCTCCAGAGGGGATATGTACTGTCTTTTTCTGACTTTCACTTTAAGTCTACTGCCAGGTCATTTGAGGGAACCAGGAATATGCTTGTCTTTCTAAATTACTCAACAAAAAATATTGTTAAATGTCAAGCTATCACAAAATTGTGAAGGCTGGAAAAGTTTAAAAGACAAAAAATCCCAAACAAGCAAAATCCACGCAGACACACAGACACACACACCCTCCCTTGCGATCCACACCCAGGAAAGTAAAAGGCAGAAAAAAGATGACAGTTATGAGAGTAATGACAGGATAAGAAGATGAAGATTCTCTCCATGTTATTCAGAAATTGGCTTGCTTTTAAGTTTAAAATGTTGCAGTTAAATTTAATCTAATTTTCATATGCAGTAAGTACTGCTGCTTCATTAACTTCAATATGGGTGCTCAGCCTCCACTCCTTACTATGAGAGTAAGGTCACCTTTCGTTAGGTACTTAAGTATGGGTTTCATGGCCTGACTCATAGAGGTGTTACACACCCATAACATCCACTGAACTCAGGAATTCCAACACATGTGAAAAACAGGATGTTTACGTCTACTTCTAAGCATGGAACTTTGTGATTGATTCTGATTAAAGAGATTACTAACACAGTTGTGAAAGAACAGAGATGATTATATGCAAGAGCAGCACTTAGAGCAAATTTTATATTCTCATTATAGTGTGAAAACAAAAACCAACAATGTTTAAGATCATTCTTCATCTCAAGTGACATTAAATCTTTCTGATTAGTAATACTTCTTCCAAAAATCTTTGTGAAGAGTGTTTTCAACCTAGCGTAATATACTGCAGAAAGATTGAAATTAGGTGTAACTCATTTTGGACTTAAAGGAGGATTATTTATGCTTGCACAAACTATTGAAGTTCATAAATTTTCTTTAATGGGAAGGACTTTATTTGAACTGAGGAAGGTCTTCTAACCCTGAGTGCTAAATAAACTGGTAACAAAAGGAGAGTGATTTTGGTCAATCATTTTACCATTTGTGATCATTTGTTGCCATACTGAAGTTCCAAATATAGTTATTCCTTTGGTTAAGATGAACTTCTTCACAGTTCTATGTATTTAATATAGACCATTAAAAATACTTGTTCCTAAATTGGCAGACAAACATCAAAACATGAAAGGTTGAAAATTTATGCCAGTCTTATTTATAGACTGTTATAGGAGTTCATTGAATTTTGAGTATGCATCATAATGAACTTAGCATACCTATCATACTCTAAATTATCACAGAATAGATATTGCTAAGGGGAAACATAGGAGACCAGGTTTAAATTATATATTATTCTTCAAGTGGGACTTACTTCTAGACTAAGAGACATATGTATATCTGTGTCAACATATCTAAATAGGAATGCAAATTCCTATAATGTAGGCAGTGGAGATGAAGCTAATTCAGAACTGGAGCTAGAATGGAGATATGGAATGATTTCACTCATGGGAAAGCACATTATTAGCAATATATCCACTTGCTAACATACATGTCCAGTGCTTGTATGGAGAATTTTTAATTTTAAATACCACACAAGAAATTTGAACGGTCCTGTGCAATTCCAGACCACAAGCTGAAGACCAGATAGGATGCCCCACAGAAATTGAAATGTCTCTAAATATTATTTTTAGTCAGCTGAATCAAGATTTTTGTCAGGAGATAACTTAGTTACCTAACCATAGGTGTCTAACATATAAAGTATGATTCATGCACTGCATTTACTGGCCATGAGCAGAGGTTCCAGATACCATGGCACTACTCAACTTATTCACAAGAAATTAAATTTTGTCCCTGGTACATGGTCAGTTGAATAGCCAAGAAGGCACCAGTGACTGTATTCACTAAACCCTTTAGGCCACAGATCTAGATTTGACTCTCCTCGTCTGAAAATTGGTCATGCCTCCTGTTCTGGGAATTGTTCAAATTCACTGACATAAGTGCAAAACAAAATAGATTTTAACAAAAAAATTAAACAGAAAGGAATATTTGTGAGACTTATGACATAACAATATATGCATGCAACTGATTAAATGGCTTTTCTAATTTCTTATAAGTAACAGAAATACAATTCCTAATAGAAGTTCTGCCAAGTTCTGATCATTTTACACTAACACTGGAGACCATTAGTAGTTCCTGTGATATGGAGTTTGAGGATCTTTAAAATCCTTTCCAACCCAAACAATTCTTATAAAGATGCAGAGTCTGACAGAATTGTGTTAAACCCAATGTTATGTTCAATATTATTTTTTTCCCCAAGTAAGACCATGTTTTTTCCCAGGTGAGCTTAGCTTTGCCATAGAAATTTTTTTCACATGACTCTTCAGCAGTAGTCTTGAAAGGATATTTCTTAAAATTTTGCAATATATCAGAAGCTGCATCAACATTTCACTCAAGTCTGCAATGTTGTCCTACTCAGCCATTGACTCTTTATGCATTTAGCATTTGTCATTGATGATTACTTTTAAAGAAATAGAATTGTTTTTAAAGGAAAGCTGTTCAAGACAATGAAGTTCTGCATTGATCAATGCCCAGAACACTCAGCTTTCTTCAGCAGAGTAATAAATATATTGTCATAATCAGAGAGCTTGTATGCAATAGCATCTATTTCATTAGATATGCAGTACTTATTGCATGCACTTTTACAAATACATTTTAGCATTGGCATAATTCTGCAGTAATTTATGTGTGACTCTTATTAAGACTGCTTCTTTATGACTGAGTTTCCAAGAAAATGCTCTGACCTTTTCTTGTAATTCCAGAAATGGCTTATGGCTTCCTATTCCTGTATAGAACTGGGACTCTTTATTTAGACAAATTATTTATCTTTCTTTAATGGCCTTTATAGGAAATGGAAGCTAGAAAGCAAATAAC
Source organism: Picathartes gymnocephalus (assembly GCA_013390045.1). Classification (NCBI taxonomy): domain Eukaryota; kingdom Metazoa; phylum Chordata; class Aves; order Passeriformes; family Picathartidae; genus Picathartes; species Picathartes gymnocephalus. Next base: position 15,335 of record WEKY01030485.1, read on the forward strand.
TTTAGGAAAGCAATATTCTTCTTGATATATATCATAGCAGATAGACAAAGAACAGAAATCCACCGAAAGTTCTTCCTTAACGCAATATTTACCCTAGTTATTGTTTAGTGGTTGTTGTGGGTTATTTTGTTGTTGGTCTTTTGGGGGTTTGTGGGGTTTTTTTGTTTGGTTGTTTGTTTTNGTGTTTGTGGGGTTTGTTGGGTTTTTTTTGTTTGGTTTTTTTTTTTTTTTTTTTTTGGGGTTTTATTTTTTTTTTTTTTTTTTTTTTTTTTTACCTTACTTAAGCACAAATGGTGCTAAAGTAGAAACTTAAAAGAATTTAGAACAAAGTGATTTATTAAAACTTAATATCTGCCAGGTGGTCTATATTTTTGTATAGAAATAGCTTCTTAGGGCACACATACAAACACTGTGGTTGTCAGGATCCATAGACAACCAGAGGAAGGTTAAATACTGACACATCTTCTAAAAATAAGTGACCTATTGGCACTTATAAACAGAATAACAGTTCTATTAGATGCCAACTGAAAATATTTTTTATACCAGCTGTCTTCAGAAGGGAACTGAAGATATCCTCATGATGTACAGGGCAATTGTGAACATCCATAGGAAATTCAATTTACATGGTACCAACTTTCACGTGTATCAACTTTGTGTCTGAGGTGACTTTTATTTACATTCCTGCTTTAAATGTATATTTGCTAGAGTTAAGTTTGTAGGCTCTATACTGGGGAAGTCACAATTCTTTTTCTGTACCTCTTTTTGTTTCGGATAGGAAAATGACATGCTAATTTCTTATGTTAATGTTACATCCTTGTATTTTCATCTTACAGAAAGGGGTGAAACACAACTTTCTAGCTTGTGTAGAATTCTACATTTCCACTGAAACTATGTTGCTTTCTACATCAAATGATCTCAGAAAAAAGCCATACAAATTTGAGTAGAGATTGATTTAGAACTTGATCTAAATCTGAACTTTGGAGCTTCGCTTCATGTATAGCCTACACATTTCCAGGTATTTAAGACCTAACTGAGCTTGAATGGAAAATGATTCAGCGAATAAATCCTCTGACTATTGCTGGAGGTTGTCTAGCTGAAATTTTACATCAAAGAGTGAGACATGATTCTGACACTCAACCATGGACGTGAAGATGATTACTGCGGTTTACTTAAAACAGAGAAAAACACAAAGTTGAACCAAAAATACCTATGAATCACATTCACATGTAAAATTGCTTTAAGAAAACAAAATTTATTCACTATGTATCTGTCACATTAGAATCTTTCATCCAATATTTCTGTTGCTTGCATTATTCTATTAAGGACATAATTATTCAGAATATTCCTTTGACATTGACAAGACCCTAAAAAAAAATATGGTTATTTTTTAGTGGTTGATAGGAACATTTAGTCATGTTAGCGATAGCTACAATATGTTGTATTTAAATTTACAGTGTATTGTTTTAGTCAAATTTACTGGTATTATAGACTAGACTTAGGGTTGGAAGATATTTTTCCAGTCCTAAAAGGAAAAAGGCTGTAAAATTCATCATTAAAAATGTTGAAATCTCATCTTCTAAATTCCATTACTTGGGAGACATATTTTTAAAAAGTCATAATTTATTTCTGAATAAATTATATATTTTTAAGGAAGTCTGCATATATCTTTTTTTCCCCTGACACTCTTGACCTTAAAGAACCCAAATATTTTTCTGGCTGTTTCGTTTTTGCTACGCTCAGCTGCCCGGTGTGCCAAGGCTGCGCCGGTCGCAGGCAATCTCGCTGGGGACCTTCTCTGATCCCCAGATCCCTATCGCAGCCACAGCGAGCAGAGCCGATAGCGGCGTGAAGAGCAGGTGGCAATTGCATAGAGAACCCCATCATGGAGGACTCAGCAGCTCTGCATACCAACTAAGATTTATTTAGCTGATGGGGAGAGACTGACTGAGTCAGGCCACCAGGAGTTTCACATAGAAGGATCGAACCGCCTATGCTCTGCTCCAGGAGACCCCGAAACACAGGTGACAGGGGGTTTCATACCCCCAGGATCCCAGGGGTGGAGGCACAAACATGACCAATTGGGAAAGCCCAAGGGTGTGGTCCCGGGGTGAGGGACAGGTTACACAGCAAAGGGGAGAACAGGGGAGGGGGGTTACACCTGTGAGGGCCAATGCATAGCCAAATGACAGAGACCTTTCTAGAACTTGGGGCAGGGGTGAAAGGAGAATGACAGGGGAGAGAGAGGGATTCTCTCGCTCGACCAGGGGAGGGGACAGATAATTGACAGGGAGAGCATACAGGGTCCAAACAGGGGTACATGGAAGAAACCAAAATACAATTAACCAATAAAAACCGCTGCATCAGTTTCGGACCGCAGTTCCATTTCCTTGAATGCAAGTTCCATCCATAAAACAGAAATTGTCATGCCTTCTGAAACTTCAAGCACTCACACATAGCCAGTCTTTCACTCAGAGCTTTGAATAAACAGTCCTGTGATGAATTTTACCTTGGTTTACAAGAAATAGAAAAAAGTTGGAATTAATTTTACTTAGAAATATGTTTTTTATATAACAATGTCATAGCAAAGTGCCCTTATTACTACGAGAAGTCAGGAAGATTTCACACTGTAGCTACTTTTGTGTAACGTTGCTCATTTATCCCAGAACTCTTCAGAAAATGTTTGGTGCAAATGTTTCTGTTATCTCCACTGAAGAAATTCAGAATGAAGCATCACTTATATACAATTTTCCAGGGCTCTTGTTGAAGAAATAATAACTCCAAAGTGAAAAAAAATAAAAGAGAAGAAAAAGAGACCAGATTTGCAAACATGATTGGTCTAGAAATTGACTCTGTTCATGAATTAAAAAGAAAAAAGGAAAATGTTCTTTTCGTTTTGTTTTGTCATTCAAAATTGATCTTTCTTAGTACATTTCATTGCCATTTTAAAATGGCTAGCAAGATCAGTTTGTGGAAAAGGTAAGGCTTTGTACACAGTATCTAAAGCTGAAAACCTGTGTTGAAAATGTACATTAAATGTTCTTACTGAATTCAAGTTCACCATTCTTCAAAATATCCTACTGAATAGTCTGTAGCAGTGAATGTTTCAAACCTGGATGATATTTGCAGAAAAACCTGGCATTTTTGCTTATCTCCATTGAGGTGTAGTTAATTTGCTTCCATAGTGTATAATAGATTTGTGCTGTAGATTAAGGAAATTCAAATTAATACTTTGTAGTCAATTTTAAAATGACCCTTAGTTTCTACATGACAGAGAGCAAGAGACAGTGCTTCCACACAGTAAATTCACAGTAAATTCTTTATTTATATAAATTCGGCATAATCGGATCAAATTTAGCGGCTTTCCTCTCTTGTTAAAGAAAATTCAGAATTTGGTGTGTACTATATACATATGAATACTAGGAGAAAAAACTCTTAGAGATTTTGCTTTTCCACCCTTTCTTTTTACTGCATAAATATTGTCTGTGTGGGTAGTATAATGTGACTTCAGATCATTAAGCATAATTTTTGTGTTTCTTCAGGCATAAGAAAAAAAATATCCTACCATGTGGCCCAAGATATTTGAGTTCCATGCTTTTTCTAAGTTCAGCATATTGTTAGAAACATCCCCTTCCCCTGATGCCACTATTCATGTTGACTGAATCTTAGTTTGAATCTTAAGTGGAATAAGGGACAATACTTTTTCTGCTTAAATGTGTTTAAGAAAACCTCAGAATCCAGAAGATATATTGGAAAAATTGTAAAGATTCAGATTAAGATTTTAACATTTGCATTATTTTTATCTCAGTAAAGTTTTCACAATTTCATTTTAAGGTCAGAGCCATTACCTGCAACATTGAGAAATATCCAGCATAAAGTCTGGATCACAGAATCACTGAATCACAGGATATAGTCAGTTTGAAAACAGATATTTGCTAAATGTTTTCTGTATTTTCTGTGTATGTACTAGTTTCAGTGTCTGGGAAATTGCAGTAGGACAACAACATCTCTAAGGAAAGGGCTGTCAGAAATGCTTAAATCCTTTCTGATTTCTGTAAAGTTCCAGGCTCCATTCATGAGCATTTATGACAGTGTAAACCTGAAGGTTTGAAGTTTTGAGGACAAGGAACCTGTGATTGGATTACTGTGACTCTTCTTTTCAGAAAGAGCATTAAATATACAACAGGAAGTCCAAAAACTAAGTGTGCTACTTTATGGAGTTGCTCTGTAACTAAGTCTAACTTCTAAAATATAAATAATATTTTGACATTTTTCATTTTAATGGAAAGCATTTTAAAATATCACTGTCCAAAAAAAAAAAAAAACAACCCACCAAAAAAACAACTTTGTGTACATCTAGATGAAAAACCTATTTGTGAATTCTAACCTGCTTAAGGAAGTCTTAACAACAATATGAGCAGAAAACAAATACATTTGGATTTTTACACACTTGTACAATTATGTGAGCAGAGAAATGGCGGCTATCAGAGATTTTGATGATGCTGTTTTTGCCTATGAGAAGTGCATCAGCCACAAAGTTGAAAAAAACAGTCATTTATAAATGCTGTGATAATGATAGCAAATATGAATGCTTGATGAACTGCTTAAAAATGGAATCAGTACAAAAGGTAATTTCTCAATAGTATTCTAAATAAATAACCTGGTTGTCATAAATACTTAACATCCAGAAATCTTAAATAATTCCTTTCAAAATCCACATAGGGGGTTGATTTTTCTAAAAAATCAGCATGACTATATTAACTATATTGTTCATTCTTGCACGTTCATTTTATTAATTCTGCTCCCTCGAGGACTCTAACTTCATTAAGAATATTTGTGGGGTCAATTATAAAAAGCTTTCAAGTTTTTTTTAATGGTTATATAGTCCTGATATAATTGTTTTCAGTGTGTACACCTCTTTATTGGGCGTGTACAAATCTCTTTGGTGCTTTGAATCAAAGGGTTAGCTAATTTATCTTGTGGGTGGGTTTTTTTAAGTCTGTGTGTTGTTTTATGGTGTTTTGTTTGTTTTTTTTTCTTTTCTGAAAAGCCAAAATAGCTGATACAATCAAGTAAAATAAAGACAGACAAGGGTAATGTAAGCTAATAACTGCAAAGAAGTGGAGTGTTGCTGTTTTCCCAGCAGTTTGGAGCTCTCATCAGGGACTTTATGGCAGTGCAAAGGTTTGAGTATGTGAGATTCTGCTCATCTAACTACAGACATTAAAATAAAACAGATCATATCCAGAAAGTAAATACTTTATTTATTTATTTATTATAAGGAAATATAAATTATATTGCTCAAATAATATGTCTGCATGATTCATAACAATTTTGTACATATCCTTTTATTTCAGTATTTATTTCTAGTAGTGAAATAAATACAGTTTAGAGGAAAAAAAATCATCAGGGGTGTTGCTCTTCATTCTTTTTGCAGTTTCCAGGAGCTTCAAACACAAGCAGCTGAAGAAACTATTTTTTAGAGATATTTTACAAATATAAAATTTTTCTACCGAACATAAGATACCATTCCAAGACATGCAAGTGCCGGACATGTTACTTGGAAGGATACTCAAAAAGACAGAGACAGAAGCTGAAGATATCACTGAACATAGAACCATGCAATTTTTCTTTGAGAATGCTTCTTGTATTTCCTTACCACAGAGATTGCACTTTTTCCTTCAATAGTAAATATGATTACCAATTACCTTCCTCATTCCCTTAGTGCCCTTCCCAGTTATTTTAATATTAGCAAGTGCTGTTAATCATAGGTTCCCTCTTTCAGGAATGAATGAGCTTAATTTGTCTCCTGATGTCCCTTTGCATATTCTACTGATGTTAAACATGGACAAGAAAACTCACAAATACAGTACCTGACCAGGATTTTTATACATTAACTATAGCAGAAAGCCATTGAAACTTCCAAATACTAATGAAGAGTCTTATTTTCTTGCAGTATTAAATGAAACATGATTCTCTCTCTTTTACCTTTGCTATATTCTGTTATAAATACAACATTCACATTTTCAATTCCATTTTTGAAGACACTCATCTGAGGACAAAACTCTGCCTGATGTAAATTTTTGTGAAGACAGTGATATACTTATTTTATTGATCTGGTCTAGATCTTTATTTAAAGTGTGGGTTTTATGAAAGCAATCCCCTCCTTTGGAAACTTGAGTGTGCTCCTGAAATATAGGACACATCAATTAACACATCATATTATTTAGCCCATGCACAGTATCTATCGTTTTGCTTGCTAAGTGGAATTTAAGGACGAAGTGTAGATTTCATCCATGATCATGTTACATGGTGGCTTTCATTTTGTTTTCTCCTGCAAATTCAGGTGCTGATTTTAATGCTAAAAACTCCATGGTCTAATAAAAGTATTTGTTTGGTGTTATCTTTGTACTTTACCAAAGGAATTAGCTGATATGTTAAGACTGTCCCTTCCTGAATTTTCCTGTGGAGATTTCTTTATGATCTACATCATGGGGGAGTTTAGGTTGAGGTAGTAGCAAAAAATAGAATAATTTCACTAAGTGGTATAAATTTTAGGTTTTTATTTAATAAATAAAATAAATGTGGAAGGTGGATAGCATTCTATTTCAAAACAGAGTTGGGCAGGTGTAGTTAGAAGCCTCAATCATCTTAGCAGTACTTTCAGTCAGACTCCATGGCATAGTAATGTATAAAGGGAAACTTGAAGATATATGTTTACCTTACCAAAATCCAACAGGGAACTCTATACCAGATCACCATTTATTAGATCAGAATATTTGAGTGTATTTGGATATCTAACTTTAGATTTCTTTATTGAAGTGTCAAACTTGAATTTCAGGAAGAGCAAATCCTGGTGATTATGCCCAAAAAGAAAAACTGTATATTTTCAATGAAGGGTGCTGATTTCTGACTAACCATTCAGAAGCCTTCCAAAAGGAAATGATACCACCTTGAAATTTTAGTACAAAATCTTGGAAAGGTGGATAAATATTTTTATGTTTGCACACATCCATTTCTAGGGACTGCTTAAAAAAACCCAGACAACTCTGTCAGCATGGCATTACTAGCAGGATAATCTTTATTTACAGATAAAAAATTCTCTAGTATAATGAGCAGAACCATCTTTTGCTCTCTTTCTTAGGAATACCTTTATCTTGTTCTTTCCACAACACAGCTCTTAATCGCTTGATGGTGCAAGGGGAATTCTGTGTTTTAATTACACCCTGTTTTCCCTGCGCTGTTTTTATCATTATATAGCTGACTACAATGCTTTCCTATATTTTGATTATTTCACTTTCTCACTAACACTAGGGAAAATCAAAAAGAGAGAGCATTGAATTGGGTCTGGCTGAGGTGGAGTTCATTTTTCCCCACAGCAGCCCCCACAGGGCTGTGCTTTGCACTGGAACCCGAAAGGAGCTGGTAACACCCCACTGATTTGGCTCCTTCTGACCAGTGCTGGCAAAGCGTCGGGGCTGTCTCTCCAACATTCCCTCACCAGTAGGCTGGGGGCTGGGGGTGGATGAGAGGCTGAGCAAGGACATAGGCAAGATAGCTGACCCAAACTGACCAAAGAGATATTCCACACCATATGATGTCTCCTCAGCAATGAAAGCTATGAGAAAGGAGGAGAAAGCAGGGGTGTTTGTTATTATGTTGTTTGTCTTTTAGGGCAACTTCTACACGTCCTAAAGCTCTGCTTCCTGGGAAGTGCCCAAACATTGCCTGCTGTTTGGAAGTCGCAAATAAAATCTTTTGTTTTCCTTTGCTTTTAAGTGTGACCTTTTTCTTTGCTTTATTAAACTGCTATTTTCTTGCCCCATGAGGGCTTTTTTCATCTTATTTTCTTCTTTTTCTGTCCTGCTGAGAAGAGGAGAGATAGAGTGGCTTGGTGGATGCCAGTGTCCAGCCAAGTCAACCCACAAATATGAAAAGAACAGAGTATGTGTTAGAAAACTCAGTCAGTTAAAAAGAACTGAAATTTGTATATACTGTGACTCACTTATGGTCTTGTGACCACTGTAATTGTTGAAGTATTGAAACTATAAACCACACCATATGCATGACTAATAATAAAGTTAATATTGAGGCACATTTTAAAATATTTCTGAAAATGTAATAATGATCTAGTGTTTTCTCAAAACCTCTATCTATTCAAACCTGATCTTTATGTACATAATAGATTTCATATGTTCCACAAACACAGGGATCTTTGTGCATGCAAAAAGAATAATTATAACTAAAGTTCACGTATATGTGTGACAATGACATTTTTTCCTGGAATCACAGATTATGCTTGAGTTTATGACATTCAAAATGCATAAAGAGGTCTTGTGCTTAGCCTGATGATTCACTTATGACAGCAGTAGGGCAGCTGATTGTTGAAAAGACAGAATTGAAAATCCTTGTTTATAGTTTCATGAAAAAACATGGATATCACACTGTGCATAATCATATGCTGACTATTAAGAGGGAACAGCTATTTAATAACAGTCCCATCACTGCCATTATTGACTAGTTGAGTGCTTTTAATGAATCAGGTTTGATCCCTAGAGGAAGGTAAAGAAGCATATAGAAAAGGTGAAGAACATATTTTGGGGTCTCATTTGATATTTAGTATAACAGGTCTCTTGGGATGTTAATAGGCATACAAGACAGATTCCATCCATTCTTGTTGGGGTTGGAAGATCATCAGATAAATAATCATAGACAAAGTGATTCCTTTCATTTTTTTTTCCTTTTTTGTTTAAATACAGATGTGATTGGACTCATTATGTCCCCTCATTTTCAAAATAAATTTAGATTAACATTCAGTTCATCCAGTAAGTCAATACCTTCTAATCAGTTTTTCTAGAAAATATTATTGTAGTATAAGTTTCCTGTATCACCAGCATCATAAACATCATCCGTATTGAGTAATTTCCTTGTTTACACATGTAAAAAATATTGCATTGAGGTCTCTTAAGAGGTACTGATTACTAGTATTACATTTGGTTATGATATGCAATAAAGAAATGATTAGAGGGTGTTCACATGAGCACCTTGCTAATATGTTATTCTCTTTCCCTCTTCAGTCTTAGTAGAGTACCTCTGAAACACTCCAAGATCAATTAAACACTCCAAAACAGGCCTTACAACCTGTTTACAAGTATACTCTTCAAAATATTGCTTTCTGTAAATAAACTGGGGGGGTTGAGCAGCTTGATTCTAAATTTGCAACAGAAATTCTCACGAAAGAGAAAATCGTGACTGACTACATGTTCCAGGTAATTCATTTAGTTAATTGGTTTGGAAGATGGCCTGTTTCTTTTAATTTTCATGTAAAAATAGATTTTATGCTGGAGAAGGTGCCAATTCCCTACATATTAACAAAGAGAAAATCACTGGGATTGCAAGGGGTCCCTGTAATCTTTAGTTCAACCTGACTGTTCAAAATTGTTTCAGGTGAAGCTGTCTGCTCAGGGCCAAGTCCAGTGAGATTTTGGGTATCACAAAGGGCGGAGACATCACCCTATCTCTGGGAAACTTGTTCTATTGTTTAACTACCCTCATAGTCAATGTTTGCTTATATTTGAGTACAATTTCCACTGTTATCATATCATATCAATCACATATCATATCATATCATATCTCATGATATTGATTACTACATATTTTCCTTTTATTGTTATTTTATCATTGATATTAATATAACTAAGCTGATGTACACCAATTAACCACTATGGAAAAGTGATGATATATTATTCTGGTAATTTCAGTGACGAGATTTTCGACCTTATGGAAGAATTAGATCTACCCTGAAACTACTATATATTAGTTAAATAAAAGCTGTGGATGTTTTATTTTTGTATACACAATTAACTTTCAGTTGGAAAGATTTAGAAAGGCTTATTTCATTGCCTGATTCTGAATTCTTAGTGAATAGCATAAAGCTAACTCTTCATTAAAATTCATATGTGAAGCTTACACATCTAAAGATACAGCTCTATGTGCAAGTACAGAGAGTGCTGATCACCAAGAAATAATGAAAATCTCTTTGAGTTTTGTGCTAAAAACACATACCAGATACCAAGACACTCATCAAAATTGGTTTCGCTTTCTTAATATGCCTGATTGTGAAAAAAATTCTATCCCAAACAACTGGATCGCGTCCTCCATCTCCTCAGCTGTAGTTGGTACATATGTAATTCTTCCAAAGTGTAGCTGAAGTTTAACTTTACAGACGCTAAATTATGATTGTATGCTGAGAGAATACATGTGACATCCTTATAAACATCAAATGAATCCTTTATGATCAGTGCTATTAAAATGAATACCAAACAATTCTGTTATAATTAGTGCTATTGTAATGAATACCAAAGGAATTAATGGTAATTAGCTGCAGTAACTGAATAAGAAATGAGCTTGAAATGGGAGATTGGAGAAATCTCTTGAAAAGAAGGTTTAAGCTTCCTGTGAATTAGCAAAATTTTATACTTATCTAATAATGAAAGGATGACAACATTGCAAATGCCATCTTCAAAGCAATGTGGTCTCTTTCACCCAGGCAATCTCAAGAGATGGACGGATTTCTGCATTGGACAGAATCTTGAGGATTTTTGTGGGACAGAACATAAAGAGATAACAAGATAGATACTTCAGGTGTCTTTATGGCCTCACTATGTCACTCATCATACTGAAGTTGGGATAGTAACCAATGTTTTTCTAAGACATTAATGTTGTGTAGGATCACTGACTAGCTTATTGATATTTGATGAAAAAAATTAACAAGACATCCAAAAGAATTTCCCTCCGTGATGTTCTATCTTTTTATTTCAGTGGTGCTTGAGATTTCCATTTGCTTCTGTGGATTTAATTTTCCTAAAGCCTTCTGAAATAGCTTTCCACATTGCCAATAATTTAGCTACAGCAGTAAGAATAATTATCATGAATGATTGTTCTGTATAGTTGTGGTGGTTATTCATTAGCTGCAGTTATCTTTATTTTACAGAATTATTGACTTTCATGGTACCTGGGCAAAAATGACACATTCTCATAGGTCCTGGTGAGAATTAAACTCCCATACAAACCAGTTTTTGTTTATCCCATGCTTCTTTGTTCCATATCTTCCTCCTATGGCTCTTCAAAATCTGTGTAACCGCTATGTTTTGTTCAACCAACAGTAACGAAAGTTTATAAAGGAAACAAATTAGCAGGTCTTTCATTTTATAAGACAAGAAAATATTTCAGAAACCAGACTGGAAAAGTCAGACAAGTGGGCTACAGTTGAAGTGGGTTTTTTTAAAGAAACCCCATGTGTCTGCATTTATGTTTGCATCTTCATTACTCCAGCTGGATTTTCTGATAATTGATGTAGGAATGAAGCTTTTAGAATATACACAGAATTTTCCTTCCTCCCTCACACTTTCATTTGAAATCTTTCATTCTTAAAGGAAATCAGATAAATAAAGAGGATCACAAAGAATTTATAAGATATGATTTATAAGATTGCATGAATCCTATAAATGGCCCCTTGATCAAGACTTTAGTTGAGGAAGCATAATGCATCCCTCCTGGCAGTATAAAAAGAAGGAAAACATCATGAACAAAGTGAACTGAGCAGGCAAGACCTTTAGATTGACTTTTATCAAACAGAAGGTTTAATGTGCACTGTGACATGTCTTAACAATTACCCGGAGTTTCATCACATGAGTCTAAAGGCCTAAATTTCCCTCTGAAGGAAAACATGTCATCTCTGCCAAAACAGAAAAAAAAAGACACTGTAATACTGATAGAGCAAGAAACTGTCTTCTTTGTGTAAAAGTCAGTTGCCTCAGCCCTTGTACATTTAACTTGTGCCAGAATAGGAGCAAAGCAGAACCTAACTGGTAAAAACCAAACCAAGTCAAGAAAAACCACAACCCCCCACAATCTTATAAACCAAAACAGGGGCTATGAGGTATTTGACATGAGGTACAGTTACACCATTTGCGGAGAAAATAAAGGACCGATAATAGCTTTCAGTACAATTGTTGTCAGAAATTATACCCTAAGCTTTTATGGAATTTATAGGATCGCAGGATTTTTGGGGGTAGAACTAAGGCTAGCATTAAATACTGCTTGATGATTGCTTCTTTGTAAGGTAACTCACAGGAAAATTTACAAACTAATGTTGAAGGAAGCTAAAGAACTTGAACATTTAGGTATAGAAGTATTTTGCTACACAGTGAGGAGAAGAACATATTGCAAACTTTTAACTAATGAGATAGGAGTATCTGTATGTGGGAGGTGAAATATTCTAAAATAAAAATGATTCAGAATGTTTTTATATCTTGGGAAAATTGTGATTCTTTCATGTAGATAAAAAAACCCTGCTAAATGCTAGTAGCTCTGAAAAAAGGAAATAGCTTCAATAGTAGACCTGTGCCTCATATTCTGGTTAACTTCTGTATTTCTGTTTCTCCACCCAAGTTTAAACTGGCTACATAGTCTTCTTATTCCTACCATTTTCTGTGGTAAATGAAAAGGTGCTTAGATACAAGTTTCACTCCTCTTCCTTCTATCAATGGAATTTCTATCTATATCGAGACAAGCGGAAATATCAAAACATTTATGCTACTTTGTGTTACTTCTACTCTATCGTCCACCATGGCACGACACTTTCTTAGGGCAGTCTTAGTCAAAGGAAGAAATGGGACTGATTTGGTTGAATACAGAAATATAGGTGAAGTGTAGCTCCCTACAATGCGCAAGATTTCTCAGGGAGTTCAACATTTGGAGCAGACAGACACATAGTGAAGACACAACTGTCTGTCCAGTGAGATAAGCCATTCAAAGAAAGACAACCTTTTCTACACTGTGAGAGATTAAATTTTTATATCTATGCTGCTGCATAGGACAGGGAAAGATATTTTTTAGCTATTGTTCTATCTTGTGTACTAAGGACATACCCATCATTCTGGCATGTGAGTAGCGCTTCTAAGCAGTCATCAAAACAGATGCATTTCCACTCATATACAATTAAATGTGCTTTATTTTATTTTATTTTTTTTCCTCTGCAGTACAGGTACTAGTCTTAGACTCCATGCATGTATAGCATTGCAGGAATTCTAGGATTGCTTGATGTTCCCACATAATTCTTTTCTGTTCATGGCATGACAGTGATATCCCCAAGTAAACAGAGAAGAAAAGACAGCCTACTGTGTATATTGTCAGTCTTTTGGTAAAAGGCTGGGGATGCTGGTGATTCTTCATAACACCAGTCCCTATTCTGATCCGTAAATTAAATGGTGTTGAACAGGACTGTTAGTATGACTGTTAGTATGACTTTTAGTAATTAGAATAATGGTAAGTGATTTTTACATTTTGATTAGTTGTAAAGACTTTTTCTACATTAACAATAAATTCTTATCTTCATAGAATCACAGAATCACAGAAATGTAGACATTAGAAAGGAGCTCTGGAGATCATTTAACCCAGTCCCTGTGAACGTAAGATTTAATTCATTTGCCTGAAGAAAATGTCATTTGATTCTTCTTCCTGATCATGTGAGCTGCAGTGGAAGACAACCTTAGTGTTGCCATGTTATGCTAATCTTAACCTATAAAATCTGTTTTTTCTCTGCATTCATCTCTAGCATAGCTCCATGCATTCCATGAATACATGCATCTAATTCCTCCTCATTGTCCTCACACTGTGCATTAGCACACAGACACTTCAGAGAGATAGTCAGTCGTGCACATTTCCAGGAACAAAAAGCATGAGGGCCAGCACCACCATGCTTTTTGACATTTCTTTGTTTGTGTGTGTGCATGAGATGGGTCTTGTTTCATCGATTACAAGTCTTCTTACCCAATATCCTGTGCTTTCCAAATTGGGTCACCCCTTCCTCACTTGACTGTAGGTCATAATCTCCCTCCTCTCCTGTACTTATTTCAAGGGGTTTTTTTTATCAGTTTGACCCCCCTGCTTGCAAAGAAGATTTTGCCCCTCCTGATCAAGAGGATCTTATTGCTACCTAACAACCCTCAGCCTTCAAAGGAGGTCCTGTGACTGGAAGAATCACATCTTTGGGTTTGATACCTGTTTAACTACTAATGTTGAGTATCACAATCCATCTATTCCATCTCAAACCCTTTACCCTCACAAGCACAACAGAGTTAAAAAACACCTAAGCCACCAAGCCCTTGACCATCACCCCGGGCACCTGCCCATCACCAGTTCCCTGACACTGTCCTGAATAAACCATCATGCGTGTTTCTTTTCTCACATTACAAGATTTTGAATGTAATGAACAAATGGCAGGGTTTAGATTTAGTTCTTTTGTAGGCACATCGGTCTGCCATGGCCTGAGATTGTGTGTTTTATCTGGTCTTTGCTACTTGAAGAAATGCCTGTGTTTCTCATAGGTTTGGTTCCATCTGGTGCATCTCTCAATCCGTAGGTCAAAAGTATCAGCCTACTCCAGTGTAGATGTTGTCCAAGATGCATTCATGGGCTCAGTAAACAGTGCTCAAGCCCTGACACAAAAATAATACAGATATAGGTACTAAACTGAGTGGGAACTCTGCCAGAATTTCACCTCAGAGGGAATGTGCTAATCTTCTGTAAAGTATGTGCTTTTTTCGGATTGCAGCCAAAAGGGTAGAACTGAGCTTGTAATGTGTGACAGAGTTTTATATAGTTACACCTGTCAGAAATGTATGTAAAAAATGGATTAGTTTGCTAATATCACAAGGGGAATTTAAGTAGACCAGGAGAGTGGATTTTTTCCTTTTTCATCTGGTATTTAACAAATGTATTTTGAGTACTGGGTCTGGCTGGGATGAAGTTAACTTTCTTCATAGCAGCCTAAATAGTGTTTTTTGATTAAAACAATGTAGACAACTCAACAGTGTTTCGGCTAATGTTTGCTGGCCTTGGACAGCATCAAGGCTTTTTTTATTCCTCACTCCACTCTTCCTACAGCTTCTCCCTGATGAATCAGGTGGGACTGAGCAAAAAATTGCAAGAAGGCATGGACAAAACAGCTGACCTGAGCTGACCAAAGGAATATGCCATATGGTATGACGTTGAGCTCAGCTATAAGTGATTTGGGAGAGGAAGAGGTATGGGGGACATTTGTGGTTGTGGTGTTTGCCTTCCCAACCCTTGTCACATGAACAAAGGTCCCATTTGCCAGGAAATGGCTGTACACGTGCCTGTTGATGTGAAGTAGTAAATTTATTAGTGGTTTGGTTTTTTTGGTTTTTGGTTTTTTTTTGCTTCACTGTGAACACAACTTCTCTTCGTCTATTAAATTGTCTTTATCTCAGTCCATGAGTTTTCTTGCCTTCATTCCATTTTCTCGCTGTCCTTCAGAAGAGGGAACCAAACAAGAGTCTCTCTGGGTGCTTGGCTGCTGACTGGATCAACCCACTACAGTCTGAGACTTCTTGCCATAGTCATAGAACATTTTGGGTTGGAAAGGA
>WEKY01030518.1:4595-17149 GCA_013390045.1 Picathartes gymnocephalus
TGGAAGTAAATTTTTAATTTTTTTAAATGGTACTTCCAACAGGTAGAGAACACCCTTGAACCTGAAAGACAGTTAAAGTTTCACTATACCTGATACAAGATTATGTTGTAATGTCCTAAAAGTATATGTTGTAGTTCATTGAGTGCAATTAGTTAGAAGAGGAATTAGTGAAATTCTGACCTCTGCTTTGTATATTATTAGGAGAGTTTTCAGTTCATCATCCATGGAAACAACTCTGAAGCAAAAAAGGTCAGTACTCACAAAATTTTCTCACATGGTGCTAAAAAAAGACCTTTTCAGAGAAGAAGAAAGTATTTCAGCTGCTCCCTTGCATTACGTAAGATAGATTTATAAGCATGTATTTTCATTTTGTTTAGAAAAAAATGACTAGGTCAGTTGCTAACTACAAGCATTATATTTTGCAGCATTACAGGTATTTTTTCTCTATCAGAAGAGAACTGAAAAGCCCTCAAAGACACATTTTATTTTAGCACATTTACTTCTTAACTGATTTTCTCACTCAAAAGGAAAACCTGGTTAAAATTAACCAGTTATTTAAAAAAACCAGGCACAACATTCTAACCATATGCACAGCAGACAGAGGTGGTTTTCAGCAAAAGGACAGCCTGACAGCTGCACGTGTATTTTCTAATGGCAGCGATGAGTCTGTATATCTCTGTACCTCTCTGAAAGAATATGATGTAGTCCTCTTACATATCACAAGCATTTCTGAATGGCAGAACTATACAATTCAACCATACTTGCTGTCTATTTCTTTTTCAAGGAGGAGATATTTTTAGTTGTTTTATTGTTTCCTTAGGTTTTTTTCTGAAAGGCTTATTTAGTGATCTGTTGTGTGTTCCTACTTGACCATTGTGGTCATAGTGCAGCAGGTGCATCACATTTCTGTATCTGCATCCACCTTAGATTATACTATCATGGTGCTTAAAACATAGCATGAGTTACATTTCTGTGAGGGAAGCATTGAGGATGGAGGGGAAGAGATTAACAGTGAAAGGCTACTTCTCAAAAAAAGGAGAGCTTGGAAAAGCTGTTTTCTCTGGAAAGTACCTCAGGAAGCTGCAATGGCACTAAGTGGTGGTTGGGACAGGAGGAAGGACTGGCACAGACTGTGCAATGTTGGTAAGCTGCATCAGAGGGTTTTGTCTCTACTCCCTGTTTTGAGTTTGTGTTACCAAGAAGACTTTCAGTTTCTGAAATATGCACTGAGTTGCATAAGATTTTTAGAAATCTTTCTAAAATAGTGTTTTTTGAGGCTACGTAACATGCAAGTCTTAACTGAGAGAGACAAGGCACTACAAAGAAACCTTCACTTTCTTTTTACTTTCTGTGAGAAATCCCTTCCATGAAAAGGAGGGAAAAAATAAATCAGCATCTCCTGGTCCATTGCAGTTTAGAAGGTACTAGTTTATTCTCTGACCTTCTGCAGATGGAAGGAGCTCCTACAGAAGGACTCTTATTGAGAACTAGCTGAAATTCCTAGCAGCTTCTCAGCTGCCACTGGCATTAATGAAATGTGTGGCTAATTTCTTACTCGCTGCCTAAAAAAACCCCCCTTGCTGTGAACAGGTTCATAAAAGTTTCATATGGAATTTTCAGCAGTAAAAATGCCTGTAGTTGTTGTCACATATACTAAACCTTAGCCATTTTATCACCATTTATACTTCCAAAGAAGGGAGTTAGGATACCAAGAGTTTTCTACTTGGTTTATATTTCAGACCACAAGCATCTTTTGGCTGATGCTGCAGTCTTATCCCAGTGCTGTACCTAAGCATGCTCTAAAACATGTCCTTAGGCTTTCTTCCTTTTTAAAGAGATGTATCATACAAGCTGGGGTTGTCCAAGGCTCTATCCACTGCCTGCTGTATTTTTAATGCTCACAAAGCATTTTATTGGCCCACTCTAAACTCCTTCCCAGCCAAGGAAAGATTGATTGTTCATTCTGAAGAAAGTATCTTTTATGATTTTTCTTCTCTCGAATAGACTCACTCCTTTTTATTTCATTCTTTAGCTATGCTTATGTTGGATTTTCAATTAAGTCTTGTTATTCCCAAGAGTACAGGCTGGCTTTGTTGAACTGGAAGACAAGAGCTGTTGCTAGCACAGCACCGAGGCTAAGCTAGTCCTTGGCATTGCTTTGGTTATGTCAGAGTTGGATTGGCAAGAGATTGTGTCCTGTGCGGGCACAACCCTATCAATTGTAGACTTCTGCAGAGAAACAACTTTTCCTTTGAGTACTCTTAGCTAGATGTTGTCTTTGGAAAATATGGTTTTCACCTTAATTGGCACAGAGATGTAGACTGCAGCAGGTAGAATATTAGGGTATAACACCAATTAACCTTAGGAAGGAGTGCAAAAT
Source organism: Picathartes gymnocephalus (assembly GCA_013390045.1). NCBI lineage: Eukaryota > Metazoa > Chordata > Aves > Passeriformes > Picathartidae > Picathartes > Picathartes gymnocephalus. Next base: position 6,976 of record WEKY01030518.1, read on the forward strand.
TGTTGATGGCAGTTATTCCTTCTTCTGGACAACATTTCCATCCCTATTTCCTTTAGAAGTGTATATATGAGCACATTAACTTAGCTGGTGAAAAAATATTACTTAAAAATCTTGTAAAAATTGTTTCTAGCCTTCTTGGTTTATGTGGGTGTATTCTTCAGCATAAAAAAATATTTGTTAATTTTGATTAGGGACTGTATTTTAAAAAGTAGTTCTCTGCCATATAATGAGCTTTGTTTTAAATTTAAATTCTCTGCTTTTGCGATAGGTATTTTTAAGGACTCCCTGTTTTAGGGAATAAACAGGGTTTTGGTTTTCTTTTGACCTGGTCAGCATCTCCAATCAAGACTATTTATGAAACTATTTCCATGGGATATAGAAAGACACTTATGGAGGTCCAATGTAGGATGCTACATTTAATCCATAAAGGTGAGACTGCACAACTCTTTTCTTTAAAGTTTAATTGTGGAGCCTGCTTTTGGTAGTATATATACTTCTTGAAGAGGTATTTGAAACTAAATTCTATGCATGTCTTGTTATATCACCAAGACTAAGTTATTTACTTCATATATTTTCTGAAGAGTATATCATTAATGGTGACAAACTACTCACCTACCTCAAATATTTATCATATTTATTAACATGACAGCCAAGCAAGAGCCAAGAAAGAAGTCACCTTGTGCTGAACAAAGACACAGATAGACAGATAGTTTATGTGTTTAACTGTGGATATTTGACAAATAGAATCACAGCAGAAGCCTGATGGATATTTTTGGCTGGCTGAAAGTGTTATGAGAAATAAGAACTGCAATCAGAACTTTTAATCCCTATATTGTATCTTGTTTTGTTACTGTATCTTACTTATTTTTATACCTTTTTCCCCGTTGCTGTTTTTTTGTATTTTATAGGTTTTTTTTCTTATAAAACTTATGGTGTGCAATAGGAATAAAAATGGCACCCATGAAGTACAGTTTAACCTAGATAGGTTAGTACTGGCAAAAAACTTGTCACATTTTGGAATTACTGTCCTTACCTTCTTTAAGAATTCTCATTATTGGTTTGATCTGGGGTAAGAAAAAAACTTGACTGTGAATGCCAGAAATGCTTTAACTTTGTTAGATTTATAGTTGAGGGCTCCTTCCCCCCTCCCTCCCTTCCTCCTTCCCTCTCTTCCTCCTTCCCTCCTTCCACCCCTCCCACAAAGGAAGAAAAAAAAGAAAAAGAGTTATTTCTCTAAGCTTGCATTATCCCATAGCACAAAAATTACAATTGGCTTGATTACTCCAGAGGACTAGCTATTAGTAGAGTGGAAAGGAATCAAAAGAAATGAAAAAAAAAAAAAGAATTTACTGTCGTGGATGTGATGTCCAAAGCCATTACTATAGCTTTATCTACTGCCAAACTCAGTCACAGTTGTGCTGTGATTAGGGAGAAGGGCTGAGGGAAGTGTGGTCTGTGAGGGCCTCCCAAAACCTCTCCTCCTTTAAGAAGCAGCTTGGGAGGGTGGTACGAGTGGGGATGCTGGAGGCAGATTTCCTGTGGGTTCACAAGTAGCTGATCAAGCTGCCAGATGTGGGTATCACTATATGCACTGACCCTGGGCTGACAGCAAGCAGCCTTACAGGCACTCCCAAAGAAGCAATAAACACTGTGTAGTTGAGGATATTTTTCATGCTGCAAAGTCTCAACAAAAATTCTCTCTCTGGATTAAGCTATCCTGGATCAATGCAGACCTCTTGGCTTCACCTTTTTTTCTCTCTCTTTTTTTTTTTTTTTTTNTTTTTTTTTTTTTTTTTTTTTTTTTTTTTTCCTGGGAGTCATTCATTTTAGTGCTATCTTCACTTATGGCTTTTAAGGAGCATCTGAGCACACACAGCAAGGCATCATATACTCTGAAGTAAATTCTTAGATTGTGCTTGGAACACCTGGTGCTGTCGAAATGTTGATGCTGATGAAAAATGAGCAAGAATGTGAGCTCTTTTCCAGGAGCACTCAGCTTACTCTAAGATCAGAGCTGTAATTAAATGGGCTCTTCAAAAACAGTATTTTGGCCCCGAACAATTTTTTAAAGAAATTACTTTTCCTGCAAGTCCTCCTTCTGTTTGATGAAGTCTTTCATCTTACTTCTGCAACTACAGGTCCCGAGCAGAAGCTATAGCTCCCAAGAATTTCCCTTGTTTAAACCTCCTAGCACTGTGCTTCCTTTCTCCTTCCTTGTATGACTCAGATGTTGTTCCTTAAGTATCACTGAGGAACTTTCTACCTTATTTTACATATGAAGTTGTTTTGTTCCCTGCATTATGAAGTTTGATGGGCAGGAGTGTGTGGGTGTTTCACTCATACACTTTGGGTCTAATTTAATTTTTATTTGTGAAACCTTTATTTTAACAAATATGAGTGATCAAATGGATATAAGCAACAGCTTTATGCTACAAGTAACGTTAGGAAATAGTCACTAATATATGGAATTGATAATGAAGTGGAATGTATGAATTCTTGATAACCATTAGTGCAAAAAATCCATTCCTTTTATAACAGATTCCCTGTTCTGAGATGACAGCTTTTTTCTCTCTTGTGAATATGAAGTGCCAGATTATGAATTCAATAGCTACCTCTTTTTCAGGGCATTGCTTATGAATCTGCCCTGCCCTGTCACTGCACATTATTAGCATTAAACACACTTGCAACCCCATAAATTTACAAGATGCATGCCCTATCTGAAAAGCTTATGGTCTAAATGAGATAGGAGAAATTCACAGCAAAACACAGGACAACAGTTCAGGAAAGGCAGTCTGTAAGGATTATTATTCATGATTTAAATTAGGGAGGAAGAACTGCACAAAGTGTAGCATGTTAGGAGAAATCTGAAAAAGAAGACAGAGGGCACTTGGTAGCTAGGAAAAGGAAAATTGCTTCAGACACAGGACTGGAAGGATTCTAAGATAGCACATCAAAAGCTTTCATTAGTGAATTAATAGCTAGGTTTCTCTCCCTGCTGATAATCCCCACTTTGTCAGATGTACCTCTGCACACTGCTGTCAGCATATGGTCTGCTTGTTTTTTAACATCTGGTTTGAAAGACTCAAGGGGTAGGCACCATTTTATTCTATAAATTACTGACACTTGTAGCTCTTAAGACTTAGGATGGCATTAATGGGCATTTCACATTTTGAAAATCAAGCCTTGAATAGATACCATATTGTATTTCAAATGCCACATTTTTTTGTTTAACAGGTCTGCCAACAGGGTGTATCTATCCTTCATGCTTAGAATGAGCAGTCAGCTACCAAAACAAATCAAACTACATATCTTAATTACATTTTTGTTAGGGACTCCTTACTCCCGGTTTGGTTTCTCTGGTTTTCTTTTTGTTTGTTTGTTTGTTGTTTTTTGGGGGTTTTTTTTGCTTGTTTGTTTTGTTGTGGTTTTTTTGGTTTGTTTTTTATTTTGGCTTTTTTGTTGTTTTTTTTTGTTTTGGTTTTGTTTTTGGTTTTTTTTGTTTGCTTTTTTGGGGGGCTGGGGGGAGACTTTATTTTTTGTTTTGTGGAATTTTTTTTGTTTATGATTTGGTTTTATTTTTGGGATAGTGGTGTTTTATCTTGAGGTCTGTACCTTATCAATCTGGTTGGTGTGGTAAATAAAGTAGATCCATGAGTTCTTTTGCAGTAGCAGCACATGAAAATATACAATGTAAGTTATTAAAGAGTAAGACATTCATGATGTCTTGAGATTGTCAGTTGGTGGGAAATGGGGAATTACTGTGATGAAATATATTTGCTCCATTCTTATACCTCTCCTTGAGCTTACAGTACTGGTTGTTGTCAGAGACATGTTACTAGACTGGAAGGAGGTTTGATCTGATCTGCTTCAGTGACTCCTATAACTCTTTCTTTCCCTGTGAGTTCAGGGAGAATGGGTTTGTTCTTGTAGGGAGAAAAGTAGAGAGAAAACAATGGGAAAATACTAAGAGATGCCAGCATTCAGGTGCTTCTGTTTATGTGCTCAGTCAAAGGTGGGTGTTTTGTAGCATGAAGGAATGAGGCAGACATCCTTGTATTCTGCCTATAAAATGTGTATGTTCTGCCTGTTGGATGGAGGAAAAACTAAGAAATACACAACAGTTCTATGAAGACAATCCCCCATAACTGCACTAGCAGGGAAGAAATGACATTTAAATGAAAAAGGACTTAAGGATTAAATACAAGTAGCGGTTTGGGAATTCATAAGAGGTTTAGGTGGGATGATGAAACTAAGAATATGATTGAGAATCAGTTGCCTGCTGTCCTCCTACCATTTGTATTACTGAGATATTTTAATTTATAATTTGCTAAAAAAAATGTAGGCCCACAATACTTACTGAAGTAAAATGTATCTTGAGGTGATCATACTGTCTTCAAAGTAGACCTCTTTGTGGCTCTTGCCACAAAGCAAGGAAGCTGGGGCTGTGTGTCCTACGACCACTCCTCCAGCTGGTTGTTACCTGTCAGCTCTGGAGGTAAATACTTTATTTCCTTTTACGAAGTGGCATTGCTAGGTCACTCTATTCCTTGTATGTAGTGAATCGGTTGCAAACACCAACAAGGAATCCCCTGTTTCTGAGAATCAACAGCTTGGCCTTCTGCCTTCCATCAGGTGTAATATTTTCCCAAAGGACTCTCCTGCTACTCCACTGCTGTTTTTAGGAGTAGCTATAGCTCTCCTCTACTTCCTGGAGGCCTGCAAATTGCCTACCCAGCCTCAGAGGGTTGCCATTACATCTTTAAGGTCTTTGGTGGTCCTCTTACTTCTCTCACATTGGAGCATCTCTTCTTTTAATAGTAAGAAACTTCTGTCTTTCAAAGCAAGGGAAATTCTCAAAGCATTAGATTTCTGTGAGAGATACAGGGGTGGATTCTTTAGTTCCATCTAATTGCTTAAGAATACCTTCAACACTGGGGCTTGAAGATAATCTATAATTGCAGGAACCCTCATACTTTGATCTTAACATTTGAAAGTCATAACTATGTGTATTATTTTTAAAAGTTAATGGAATAGAAATCTTTCCTGGTAAAGATCATCATTGGTTATTTTGGAGTGGACTTCCTTTCCCTAATTCCATGGAACCACAGGATGGTTGAGGTAGGTTGTAAGGGACCTCTGGATGTTCGACCGGTTCGACCTCCCTGCTCAAGCAGGGCAATAGTAAGCAGTTTGCCCAGAATAATGTCTGTATGGAACAGAGACTTCACAACCTCTCTGTGCAATCTGCAGTCACCTTCACAGAGAAAAATTGTTTCCTGATGTTCAGAAAGAACCTCCTGTGTGTGTTGCCTCTTGTCCTGCCACTGTGCTCTTTCACAGGAAAGAGCCTGTCTTCTTTTCATGCTCCGTTCAGATACTCATGCATATTGATAGTTCCCCATGAATCTTCTCTTCCCCAGGCTGAGCAGTCCCAGCTCTCAGTCTAGTATGTGTTCTGCAGCTTTATTTTTCTATGTTCCAAAGCTTACTAACATTTTCAGCAGGACAACTTATTTACCAAAAACCACAGATGCAACTGCACAGAAAATATATTCACAAAAGTATATTAATCAACATATATAGATTTAATTGCCTTGACTTTCTTTTGAAAAGGTCAGAAAATCTCACTCTGGCATTTATGGAATAAAACATTTCATAGTTTTTCAAGCAGACTTTGGGAAGAAATGAATGGTGACTATGAAATTTTAAAAAAGGAAACCTACATGAGATGTTTCTTTGTGGGTTGATTAAAATACCAAGGTTGCCCTGAAGAATATTTTTGCATGTTTTCATATGAGCTCCACAAAAATTGATAATTTTTATTAATTTTCTTTTATTAAAAGCACAATCATTTTGTATGCAACATCATTATGCACTACGCTTAAATTTTGGATTACTACATTGCCAGAACATGTGACTTTTTTATACTTCCACTTCGTCAGTAATGTAATTGTTTTCTTCATGCATGTGTTTTCTTCCTTTTGTTCCCTATTTGCCACTGACTGGAGCTGTTCCCTAAATTTCTTTGGTGACCTTAATGATTTCTTGTCTGTTTTTTAGTATTTGGCAGCGTAAAGTATATTAGTAAGATTAGAGGTTTTTCTATCGTAATCCTAGTGTCTCTGAGAGATGCTCTCTTTGCTTAATTCCTCCCTGTGTCCCAGTTCCCCCTTTCTCTTTGACTATGGAAGGCAACACTATGTACTCCATTTTTTTTCACTGGGTTGTGAAAACACAATTAACTTGCAAGTTAGATAATCTATCCATGTTGATATTGAAATCCCAGTATATAAGTCCAGCTCTAAAATATTATTTTCTTACATTTTTATCAGTAAGATTTATCATTTTTGCCTGGAGAATTTTATCAATGCTAACTATAGCAACTTTGATAGATTTATTTGGACTGATTGACAGTTACCTATGTATTTTTATTAATTATATTTAACAGAAAAGGTCACTCTTTATTGATATTTCTGTTACCGGTAGATAAGACTTTCAAAGTCTTCTAGTGCCTCATCAGTCACAAGTCAACAGTTTTGTGAAACTGATTCATGGCCTGTTGCATCCTACAGAGGCACTTAGATTACTGTTGCCACCAACCATAATTACTGTGTGTGTGTGTGTACATATACATATATAGATAGATATGTATATGTATATGTATATAATATGTATGGCAAATACTTCATTTATAAAACAGATACACTTACTTGACAGATAAATTTTTTATAAAAATGTCATTAGCATCCTCTCTCATTGCAGGCTTAGTAACAAAATCTTTGCAATTTAATTAAAAAGAAATGTAATTTCTTGATCAGTTTGCCTTTATCTTTACAGCATTCAGACATTTATAGGCTGCAAATCATTCTCTTTCCTAGCTGTATCTAGATCTATCTATATGCCTCTATCTAAGCAGCCAAAGAAATGCACTTAAAATGTAGTAGCTGTGTTCTGTGCTCTTTCACACTGCAATTTTGGGGTTATGCGATAGACATAGTACTAGGTTGGTTTTCCTTTTATTTTTCTGCTTTTTATGCCTGTGATGGATTCTGTCTAATCACAACTGTCTCTCACTAAGCAAAAAGTACTGTTGTACGCTCTGGTTAAATCCAGCCTTATTCAACATCTGATGTTTTTAGATACACATCTTCAGTACAATTGAAAGAAAAACAGATCTTCTCAATTGTTGAACTCACACTTACTTCAGTGAGCTTTAATTAAGTCCTTTCTTTATGATGACTTCTCTCTGATGTCCTTTTTGTGCCTTTACTGAAGATACTACTGAGTAGTTTTGTCTTAAAAACACTAAGATCCTTTAAATTCAGACCCATAGGACAGCTGTACGGATTTTATTAAATATTTAAATTTCAGAGGCTGGATAAGAGTCTCTTTCCAGCAAATAAATGAATTTGAAAACATTTTGCTTTTTATTTAGTAGAACATGTTGTTGACTTTGAATAAATTTTAATTTAAAATACATCTTTATTTATAGTAAGGAATAGAGGAAGGAAAGGATGAGGAACTTGTGGCATTGATAACAGCTGTAGCTTATCTCATGGAATTATTGATTTAAAAATATATCCTTAAAGCAATACTCTTAAAATTAAATGCTCTCTGTGACTGAACATATTTCACATTTGTGAACACTGAATGATGCATACTAAGCACCACTTTGAAAAGTCAGTTGTTGTAAGTCTAAGTAACACAACAAGAAAGAGAAGAACAGCATGGCACAAAATCTTCACAGATAGGTTGTTGGATGTGTGTATCAAGGAAACAGTGAATTCAAATGCTTCCTGTTAAGTTAGTACTATGATTGCACAGTTCCATTTATGCATCATTTTCTTTGCATCATTTTGTCTATTTCCTAGATAACAAAGGCAGTAAAAGAAAACATGTACCATTTAAAACCTGCTTCCTCCCTAATCTTTGCTTCTTACGCGTTTTGCCCTATGAATTACTTTAGCTGACATCAGGTTTGGATTTAGTTTGTTGAAGTAGATGCATTCTGAACCCCAAAATATCTGTCAGCAGTTACCAAACATAGTTTGTTCTTGACATTCAGGAAGTGTTTCTTGCGAGAGGGCTGTCACATCTTTTGTTATATGGCTTGGAAAAGTGTTTATACTCCTCCATGGCTTTAAAAAGCACCAAGTTCATTTAAATAATTGTACAGTCATTTAGTTAATGTGTTCTTTTTTAAACTTGCCTAATGATGGTGAATGTAGTTTTGATGGCAAAAGAACCCCTTTTATGTAACAGCATTTTTCTTCTCCCTCCTCCACCCCCACCTTGCAAAATAAATGCAACACAATTATTGTACTGCTGAGAAATTAGCTCATTTGCAAATGCCACCTTGGAACACAAGAAGAAAGGCATTTATTGAAGCACTAATAAAGGCACCGTGTTAGAATAATTTTATGCTGACGGGCCTACAATCGCTCAATATTTTAAGAGCTGTCATCACACCAGCATGAGCTGCATGCAAAAGTACAAATTTATGCTGTGACATCATGGCACTAAAAGTATAATTGGAATAAAATTACAATGCTTCACTCTAGCATTCAGCAGCAAGACAGAGCACTTCAGATGCCCACCCCGGGCTGATCCTTTGCTATGCATTACTGTGGCTTGTATTCTGTTAACACATGAAGTATTATGACACAGATTTCTGAAGAGTTCAATGTGTCCTTCAGGTATTTCCAGAGTGAGCGTTCAGTGGGTACTCAATGACCTGTGTTGTTAATGCACAGTACACTGCACACCAGCAGAAAGCTGGAAGAATATTAAATCAGCAAAAGCCACCATTTTAACTCTTTAGATATGGGTAATTAAGCAAGCAGTCACTACACAATGTCTGAGGACCTAATACTATCATTTTTTAGTGAGTTAATAAATTCTAGTCATGGCCTGTGGTTAAATGCTAAGCTTTAACAAATGAGCACATCTGCATAAGAACTGCGAGTTTAAAATTCAACTTTTTGACTTTTACCACATCTTCATCCGTTGTTGTAACTAGGGAAAAAAAAAAAGAAATGACAATAGATGTCAGTGAGATATAGGAAAGTGCAATGAATTATGTGTCACATTTAGACATAATATTCTGCTCATAATCTAGCATTTTCCTCCTAAGCTACAAGCCCTTTCAGCATAATCACACATGCTTTTCCACCACGGTGCAATCAGAGGTGCTGATTCTGATTTTTCTTGGATTGCTTTACACCCCAGCCTTCTGGAGTCAATGAGACAAGAACTGTATCTGTGTGATTAAACCTACTTAACCAGATCCTGATTTTATTAAAATGAGTTGACGAAAGAAGTAACTCTCTCAAAGACCTTTCACTTGTGCTGTTGTAAAACTAATGCAAGTGAAATTAAGGTATGGCTAGTCTGGGGGAGCTGGTGACCTTCAGAAATAGGAAAACTGTGGGATGCAATTTTTCAATAGCAATTTAGATTGGATTACTCTGGCTGCAGTCATGGTTATTGGTGAAAAAAGTTTCCCATAGCACTTTATATACCTTGTTTAATATACCTAATTTTGTTTTTAATAGGTCTGAAATGAGATTGTCTCTCTTGTTAATTCTCTCATTAATGAAAAACAGATTTATTGCTGAACTTAAAATTGCAATGAGAGAATCTTGGTAGGGGGCTGGTAGTATGGGGGACTCCGAAACTGGAGGTGTGCTGGTAAAGCTGCACACTATGGGCTGATCCTCAGGCAAGGCTCAGCCAGACTGTCAGCTCAGCCAGGAGTCCGTGCCGCCAGCCCAGGATCTGCCCTGGCTCCCAGCTCTGGTGACCGATCCCCAGCTGCTGTGCCTTTCGGAACAAGACCTTAGTGCCAGGGGACTCTTGGCCTGTGGACGGAGAAGGAAGGGAAGAGGGCTGCGCCCACTTTTCCAGCACACATGGCATCTGACTCTATAAACCCTTCCTCTCTTTTTTTTATACTTGGACCAGCACTACTATAACAAGTCCTTTTACTATGATTCAATGCTACGCATATTTTCTTAAATCAGACATAACCCGTGTCTGTGAATTTGTGGCATTCAGTGTGCCTACTCACCAAGAAAATTGCCAAATACTTATTTTTCTAATCAGATTAGTCATAGTGAATTCAAGACCCATGAAAATCCAGCTATTTATTTATTTATTTATTTATTTATTTATT
>WEKY01030519.1:0-10418 GCA_013390045.1 Picathartes gymnocephalus
TAAATAATTATAAATAAATAATTATAATGAATGGCCATATTTTTGTTCTAAATACTAGCTGAAGCTAGTTGCAGAGGGCAGAACCTTAACCTGGACATACATAATGAGACTCGCTTAATATATTAATCATATAAAAGTTGCAGCAGGTAAGTAAGGTTAAGAATCCTGTAATTATAGAGCACATTGACTGCATTTCCCCACATCCTTAAAATGTGCTTAATCTAACATGAGCTAGATTACATCCCAGCTGAGAGGAAATCCAACCAATACATCTCTCTTAGGTCCTCTCTGCCAGACCTAAGGAGAGCTTGGCCTGCAGGACACCCAGAGTCTGGACACTTGGAGGTGGGATGGAGCAGGGAGGTAAGTGAAGGACTTCACATATGTTCCAGAAATCCATTAGCATCCTCTGATCTTGCTGTGACACCTGGCCATTCAGTCATGGTTTTAAATCAAAGTGTAATTCTGTGGTACTTATCTCTTGGAACAATATGGTTACAGTGTGCTTAATGCAATCACTCTTGTTCAACCTGGAAAACTAAACACATATGCTGACTATACACCCCACACTCTAACACAAGTCTCACTAAACTTTGGGCCATCTGCTAACCAGAGAGGCCTGAACTTTTGGAATTACATTCTGTTTCTCCTTTTGCTTATATTTATGTGTATACAAAGTCCTGCTAAATGTAGCAAAGAAGAAAGCGTAAAAGCAAGAGCAAACACAGCTTGAATAACAGTTACCTAATAATCTGGGGAGTAATAGTGTATGCCTTCTGCATCAGGAAGTTTCCAAATTTTTGACTTTCCAAGACTTTCCAAGAGTTGACAGAATAGCAAATTGGTGCAAACTATTATAATTCTCACAAAGTTATATATTGTACTTTAGTGACAGCCTTGGCACACTTCAGTGGCATGTTGAAATAATAAAACCAATGGAACATGAATCCCTTGCCTTGCAATTATGTTAGACTTTTAAGACACTAATGCAGTTATACCAGTTGGGTAAATTCCTTGCTGGGAATGCAGCCTTCTGCTAACCTGGGATCTTGGCTCTCTTATTACTACAGTTTAACATCTCAAAGGTCTGTAACAGATTCTTCTTCAGTCTCTCAAAAAAAGCTTCAAACATAGCTGTTGTGATATCCCCAACAATACTGGCATACAGGTCCACAGCTATGTTGCTAAATGGCAGTGAATATGATTCTTTAGGTGCAGGTAGCTAAAATGTTAAAATCTACAAATCCATACAGGCATAATCCCTCCACATTTCTGCTTACACTCCACGATGAATCTTTGATCAGTGCCCCTCCATATATCTGCTCCCCTCCTCCCATTATTATTTATCTTTATTTTATTTATTGCCATTTAAACTGGCAATCTTCAAGATACAGGGTGTTTAATGCCTTGCTCATTACTGCAAAACAAATGCAGGTTTGTGTGAATCACCGTCATTAGCAGAAACGAGAGCACTCCTAATTGCAAACAATTACTCAAGAAGTGTTGCTCTTCGCCAAGAAACCTATTCAATGCTCACAGTGGAGCACCTGGCAGCCTTCTGAAACTTCAGTTGCCTATGCAAATGGAGACTGCCATGGAATTCGGTGACTTTTATTCAGTTGCTTTAGATAGGTGGGTAGGACTCATTTAAATGTCTCTAGAAAGAAGGTGGCACAAATGGCACACCTTGTAATACTTAACTGCACTCTTATCCCACTTATTCCAAGTGGTTTTATGTTTAGTTGGTTGGAGGTGTGTGTGTTTTGTTTGCTTCATTTTTGGATTGGTTGTTTGGTGATTTTTTGGCTGATGGGGTTTTTGACAACAACAAAACAAACAAAAAACCCCAGCAATCTATCTTCTGGTTCTAAAGATCTCTCTCCAGAAGTGATAATACTGACATGTCCTGGCCATGATGCCCTATGGACAAACAAAGCATCTTGGTTTTCCAGGGGCATCAGCAGTCATATATTTTATCAATAATTGAACCTGAAACAGCTTAGGTTTCTGTGCAATTTACAATTGCCTCCTTGATCCTAGGTATTTCACATCTGGAAAACTGCATCATAGTATCATGCTTGAGAACAAAAAAGTTGTATTTTCTACTTTTGTATGCCCCTCAGGATACAAGTCATAAGAGCAGACTTTCACCCTCAACGTTACAACAACAGTTGTATTCTTCTTGTGAGCACCTCAACCAGGTGATGGACACAGGAAAGGTTCTGCCATTTTGGAGTTAATGCAGCTGGTGTGTGTGTCTGTGTGTTTGCAGGCACTAATTATAGATCACAGCATGCACTAGGATGCTAAGGAAGTTCAAAGAGAATATTAGATCCCTGACTTCAGCAGATGCACAGCTCTGGGGTATAAGAAAAAATGTGTGAGCAAATCACACAAGCTTCCTGAGCAGCTAGAAACAAACCTGGAGCCCTGTAGGCTATTGTTGGATTTGTAAAATTGACAATAGCCTCTCCAACTTGTAATTTAGTCTTGTTTTTCATTATTATTAAGATTATTGTTTCAGTTTACTGAGCTCATGAAAATGTAAGTGGAGAAGAATGCAGGGATTCTCTGCCAGTATTTATGCTATAAAATATTAACCTGTTGACGCCTTGCATTAAAATGGATTCATTTTTGGAGAGAGCATAATAGTTCTATCATCTTTATGCAAGCATTATACTATTCTGAAGTACTTTAAAACTGCTCCTTGAGTCCTGCCTTTCTAAACTCAGTTTATACAATATTTAGAATACATTTAACACACACAACCCTTGTTGTTTGAAGACAATCAGATCAGGCCATAGGGCTGGTGGCTGCGATGTTGCCTTACAGCTGTTTGGACAGAGCAGGGCAGGACAGTTAAGGTTAGAAATACCCAGTGAAGAGTTCTTTCACTCCTCTAACGTAAACTATAGATTTTAAGGCGAAAAGAATTTATTTTGCTGTACCATCCAGTTAATCTTAAAGAATTTCACGTAGTCAGTAATGGGATAGAGAGTTTCATTCCCCAGTAGGGCATCCATTATCAAGCAAAACTGACCTCCTGACTAATAACTAGCCTGCCTTTCATCTTGTTTTCACTGTAGGCGGCACAATAGCTTGGAGAAACATCTTCCAGAAAGACATCCAGTCCTGAACTGAAGATGCCATGAGAAGAAAAAGCCACCACTTTACTCCAATAATCTGTTTCAAGGGCTTTTCAGACTTACTGTGAAATTGTGCACTTGATTTCTCCGATGACTCTGCCTTGCCTCAGCCTCTAGCCATTGGTTCTAATTATGCCTCTCTCTACTAGATTAAAGAGCCTTTAGTATCCTACACTATCTCTCCTGACATTACTTTTACAGTGAGATCAAACCACCTCTGACACTCTTAATACAATAAGCAGAATGATCTTTAATGTTCTTGTAGTAAAATGTCTCCTCCTGGGCCTCAAATAATCGCTGTGGGTCTTCTCTCCAATTATGGGCACCCTTTAAGATGTGGATATTAGAACTAATTTCATGGATATACCTATATATTTGTTCACTACTTCCCTGTTAACATATTCCAGGTGCCTATTCTTGGGTTTTTGCCTCAATTTTGCCATTCAAACACTCCACTGTCTGGATCAGTTTCTTCTCAGGATGCAACTCCCCATACTGCAGCTATACACTGTGCTCCTTGACATGTGGTTCTCTTTGTTATCGCCTCCCACCCCCCATGGATGCATCTTTTTCACTCATGCAACCAGACTTGATTACCTAGACCCAGCACTGGCAAAATCTCCATTAACCCCCATCAGATCTTTTCAGCTGCAGTTCAGTATGTACTTCCAGATCAGAGTCTTGAGGCTAGACCTGGAATCTTTTCTAGATACAGCTCACTCAACAATGATCTCCCCACTGACATTTTTGGACTTTTGAAATTGGTGTAAGTTATATCTATGTTACACACACACACTAGGGAGGAGGACTGCCAAAATATGACATGTCCACACAGTATGGCACAGCACCAAGCAAAACCTCTGTTACTGTAGATGTCCTGTTGTACCCCCTAGTCATCACTACCATGTGCAATACTCTCCTGAGTAGCACACATTACACTCCTTGTTTTCCCACCTAGCATTCATCAAAGCTACTTCTCAAGTAGCCTATTCTCACAGAATCACGGAACTTTTAGGATTTGAAAGGACTTCTGGAGATCATCTAGTTCAACACTACTTCTCAAAGCTAGGTCAGCTAATACAGGGTACTGACCAGCTTCATTTTTTAGTATATCCAAGGATGGGGACTTCCATGACCTCTCTGGGCAGTCTGGTCAAGTGAACAATCACCATTACAGTGACTTTTTTTTTCTTATTACGTCCAGTAATTACATACTTATTATTTAAGTAGACTTTTCTGTGTTTCAGTTTGTGCCTGTCATCTCTCAGCTTTTAGTGGATACCACTGAGAAGAGTTTGACTCCATTTTCTTTGCTCCTTTCTATCACACATTAGTAAGATTTGCTCCTGAACCTTCTCTTCTCTAGCCTAAGTGATCCCATCTCTCTTAACCTCTCATATGTCAGAGGCTAGAATCTCTTCAGCATCTTTGCAACCCTTCATTGACCTTGCTCCTGCATGTCCAAGTCTCCCTGCCACTGGACATCCTAGACTTGGACACGAAACTCCAGATGTGCTCTCAGCATGGCCAAGGAGAAGAATCACCTCCTTAACCTGCTGGTGAAGCTCTAACACAGAAAGGCTACTGCTAGTTGCCTTTGCCACAAGAACAAATTTGTGGCTCACATTCCACTTGGTATCCCCCAGGAGCCCCGCAGCCTTTTCTGCAAAGTTGCTTTCCAGTCAGACCCTAGCATGGGGGTGCCCGGAGTTTCATTCCTCCCCAGGGGTAGGGCTTGGCATTTACTTTCTTTCATTCATGTCTGGAGATTCTCACTGGTCCACTTCAGCAACCTCTCAAGATCACACTTATTGGCAGTGCAGCCACCTGGTCACTTCTCATCTGTAAATCTGCTGAAGGTGTACTCCATCCCATCATCCTGGTTATCAGTGACTACGTTGAACAGTACTGGCCCTATTAGAAACCTGGATTAAAGAACTAGTGATGAGACTCCAGCTGGCCTTCATCCATGTGACCGCCTCCTATCCACCTTTTTTATCCACTGTCCTTTCATCTCACTGTTCTGTATCACGTTGTCAATGAACTCAGAGATGGCAACACTGAAAGCTTCACAGCCACCACTGTCTGCCAAGTCAGTCACCTAATTACAGAAGGCTATCATGTTCATCAAGCATGATTTCCCTTCCTAAAGCCAGGCTGACTACTCCAAATCAAATCTTGTCCTTCTTACATCCAGAAATACTTTTCAGAATTATTTCTGCATCACATTGCATACCATCAGCAAGGCTGACTGGTCTGTAGTTCTCTAGAACCTCCTTCTTGCCATTCCTGAAGATAAGGATGGCATTTGCTTTCTTTCAGTTGTCAGGAGACTCCCCAAAGGCCTATAGCCTTTCTAAGATAATCAAGAGCAGCCTCATGATGACATCAGACAGCTCTCTCAGCATTTGTGGATGTATCCTACTGTGTCTCACAGGTGTGTTTATGCCCAGTTTATTTAGTGTACTTAAACTGATCCTTCACAAAGAGTAAGGTTTTCTTTCTCCAGACTCTTCCCAGTATCCTCAGGGACCTGGGTTTCCTGAAGGCTAATTTTACCAGTAAAGGAATGAGGCAAGAATGGTATTCAGTACCTTGATATTCTCCATGCCCTTGATTACGAAGATCACTCGGAGAAACAGCTACAACCCTTATAAGGCCAAGAAGCTTGCTGTCTCTTTTTCCTTCTTGATTCACCAACCAACCAAATATAGGTCTTGACTTTAGTAAAGCAAACTACCTAACATGCTAGAAATTATGGCAAAATAGAGAAAAGTATTTGTAATTTAAAACGGCAGGTATTGTTTTAGTTCTTCTGGTAGTTTGGAATGTTCTTAAAATGTAAGGCAAATGAAAATGGGGAATAGCAGAGAAAAGCAGACAGGAATTAGATAAGCAAATTGCAGTATTTGGGATACAATGTTCTGCATTAGAAATCATCCCTAAGCTGTGATATGATCAGGAGAGAAGCAGCATGGCTATGCTAACATAAACATTTTTTAAATTAAATATACAATAGAAATATAAAAAAGTGTTTTGTGTTTCCTTTCTTGAACTACTAACACAAGTAGACCCTCACAGGAAAGCATGATGGATTTGAGTCTTAGAAATTAAAGTAATTTTGAGTAACCCATACCGAAAATGCTGCAATCACAAAAGGAGCATTAGAACCACCATATTGATCAGCCACTTGGTAATAAATATTTTCTCTAACTAAGAGCAGTAGCGGGCACTTGGCAGAAGTTAAGAAAGGCTGGACAGTTGCTAGTATGAGCAGACTTGTGTTTCTTGAGTGCATTCACCATTTTTTATATTTTCCAGTTAAAGAGTCCATAACATTCTTTTTTTTTGTAGGTGGTTTAAATCTGCTTTCCAATAACTTCTTTGGGTGCCCTGAAAACATTCCCTCTCCCAGTTACTCACAATTTTATCAATGCTTACCATAATGCATTTCAGCTACCTCCTCTTGAAGCTGAAAGGAATAGTGTCTACCAGAGGCAAGTTGCTCCATTCCTCTGGCAAAGATTCCCCTTCTCTGCCACAGAGACCAAAAATATGGCAAAACTCAAAAGGAAGATATTCTCATGGACAAGATTTCTACTACATAATCTAAGCAGAATGAAACAAAACATCAAATCATCATTCAGCATGCATTCAGGTGTATTCCGCTTTTTCAATTTTGTCTTCTGTCTTTTTGCCTTGATTTATTAATTTTTCAAATAAATGAGTCCATTTGATTGTGTTCCCCCAATATCCTGGCATGCACATACAGTTGCTGGGAGAAGGGCACTGTTTTTTTTACTCCACCTAAAAGTGTAATGTCTGGCTCTAATTCACTATTCTCCCATGAAGGCCATGGGGAGGATTACATTTCTTTCCTTCCTATTCCCTCTTTCCTAGCTAATGTCTGCTGCTGTCACACACCGCTGATAGCAGCAGAACGAGATGGGTAAACTAGATCAAAGAGAAATGTCAGCTCCAATTTTTGTCCATAGGATTGCAAAGCAACAAGGAGTTAAACAGAGTCACGCCATTTTTCAGCATTTACATTTGATAGCTGGTACTTTTTTACCATACATCTCACATTAAACAGCTTCCTAGTAAGTAAAAACCAAATTTCTTGTCCTCCATACTGTCACTGAGTTCAAAAAGGTCTGAAAAAAGGTAGCGCAAGGCTGAATTTGGCTCTGTGCTTCAGAACTGACAACCTGGTGTAGCAGCCTGCAGCAGCAGCACATATAGGAAGAATTTCTTTCCCTCTGTGGATTGCTATTGCAGTCCTTGACTCAGCCTTTGCACAGATTTTCTCTGTGAATCTACCGTATGGAACCAATGCAGAATATGCAGCTGTGATTTTCAGGTTAGATAACTGAATACAATCAAAGAAGGGAGTTTTGCCTTTCCCTATAGCCAAATCTGCATTCAGCAAAGGAAAGGCTGTCCTAGTTGGAAAATACACTGTAAAAAACAGAATCTATCATTGCAGCATTAAAAATGTTACTTGATATTCACACACTGAATAACTTCAAAGGAACAGTAAAGAAATAAAAACAACCTCAGCACCTACAGTATTTAATGGCAGTGGTACTTGACCTATGGAATTCGTTCTTCAGAGGCCTATACGGAGCTTTTATCGTGGGTCTGAGTGAGAAATCGTATGACATGCTGGCTCAGTTCTGTTTCTTTTCAGCTATTCTGCAAACTTGTTGGATGATATCTTTCACCATTTCCTTCCATTTACGTATGTAAAGTTTCTTTTTTCCTCCTTGTAAAAACATACAACCTACACAATCAATTACTTTGCCCTAAGACACAAATTGCAGAGTGCCTTCAGGATTTCCTTAACTGTTTTTGATGAATGCATTCATTCATAATTTTTAATAAAACGATCACACGCGGTTTTGTATTTTTGACTTGTGTGCCTCTTGTGATTTTAAATGGCTCTTCGATTGTTAAAGGTCGAGTGCCATTGCTCTAAGGGGCATATTTTCATTGCGGTGCACGAAGAGTTATGCACGTCAATCTTTAATCAAGATGAAAAGTCCCCCTAATGCTTTCTTCTCACAAGCTCAATGCACAGCAAAAGAAGACTTACAACAGAATAGAAGTTGCAAGTTTAAAAAAAAAAATCTATTTTGGTATGTTTTAATCTAGTAAATCATTAATAACTTCATGATTCATTCTGAATTATTTTATTCTCTGAAACCAATGTCATTAACATGAGTAGTTCCTAGAGAAAAGCCTGTGTCGTCAAAAAATAGTTTTATCATGAGGCAACTGCTTTAAATAAATAAGATTTGAATGTACTTTATGGCAACTTCTGAGAAAAAAATTACAAATGAAATTATGCACATGGGGATCAATTCTAACTTCCAGGAAAAAGTAAAAATAACTACAGATAAAATTCTGGGATGTAATAAAAACCATGCATTTGAAAGCAGCATTTCTCCCACACAAAACCAATAAAGAAACAGACTCTTGATCCAACTGAGACTATGGCTGTATATGCTAATGCACAGAACATCCCATGGAACTGTCACAGGTAACATGTGCATGCAAAAGCCCTAATTCACACTGCAGCAGTGCTGTTGATTCAAACAGACAGACCTGAGAACTCCATTCTTCTTTTCATGCCTTGCCTTATCCTCATGTCTATAAATGGATCAAATTTCTTATTTACCTAGGAAGGGGGAAAAAAAAAATCTGTAATGGATTCACTGCTAAGAGGGAAAAAAAAATTAAATTCCAGTGGTTTTGCTTAGTTTTGAAAACCCAAAGAAACAGAGTATATAGTGATTTGGTTTTTATTTTACTGATTTGATATCTGTTTTTTACACAAATGACCACAGAAAACACATTTAAAATTTGTATTCTAGTGTATGAAAATGTGCTAGATTAAAACAGATGGAGCTTTTTGAAAGTATTTATAAGAAGAGAATACAGGAAGTTTTTGAAAAAAAGAAAAATAAGAAAAAATGTGTTGAAGTACAGGGGGAAATTTATTTGGACTATTTGCCCAGGTTTTGGTCAGATCAGGTTTGTGAAATTCCATTTTCTGTGAGAGAGATAACAGAACATTTACTGGAAAAGTTTCTGAGCCCTCTTTTAACGTTAATGTAAGATCTCCCTTGTTCTGGTAGAAAAAACTGTGGTTTTTTTTTCACTTAATTTTTCAACAGGAATCTTGGAAAAACTGAAGGCAGTACAGATTTAACTCTTCCAGCTTTGCTTACCTACAGAAAACTAATTTCTGGCACCTTTTCTGAATTCATAATGTTGTTCTGGAATAAAGTTACTAATAACAGTGAGGAGAAATTTACTGGGTTTTGTTGGGCTTTTTTTTTTTCCTTTTTCCAATTAGAGTGGATTGATGCACATTATGAAATTCACTTATTTCACAGAAAGAATTACACTTTAGACCATAGCAAATATTAAAGTTAGCACAGTGCAAACAATCTTTTTCTAGACTGAAAATATTTAAGAAAATTACTCTAATATGCCATCATAAGATTATCAGTTTTGTTAAATACATTTAATTGGGGAAGTCTTTCTTATACAATGTTTCTTAACCTTCTTCCTAAATATTTGATATTGTATCATGCAATACAAGTATTGAATTCATTTTCTCCCCTGACGCTTTTGCACTTCTGTGGGAACAAAATTATTTTTTCAAGTGCCTCACACAGCTTCCGTTGGCTTTAATTCCCTTTAAACGTTGCCAACTCAGGCTGCACAGATTTGGATTGTCCCTTTTGTACCTGTTATTTTCAGGCTTAACCCTAATTTCAGCGTTACAAAATTCAGAGCTATAAATAATCAGTTCATTGCAGAGGAGCTCTGTTAAGCCTTTGAGAGCCACATCTTTACGTGCCCAAACACTTCTTCAATACTTTATTTCCTGTTGTCAAGCTGTGATACCCAACGCACAAAACACACATGCAAGAACAAGCAATAAATACCAGTTTGCTAAATCTCTCCCCCTCTCCCTCTGGTGAGAAATGCATGTGTCCCGACTGGATGTACATGTGTTTTCCCATGTGAGAATCCCCTCTCTGACAACAAACAATCCATGTTTGTCACTGCCATTGAACTGACTAATCCAGGCAGTATAGAAGGCGACTTATATATCACAAGACAATGGGACTAATTTGAGTGACAATCACTTAAGCGGAGCGGGCTCCTCAGCGGCATAAGGCAGCGCGGGGTTCCACACTGAAATGTACCGCTGCTTCAAAATACAGGAATAGCAATGGTAATACACAAGGGGGGGGG
>WEKY01030519.1:10747-22100 GCA_013390045.1 Picathartes gymnocephalus
GCGGGGCTGAGCACCGGCTCGCTCCGCTTTGAGGTCTCACTTACACCTTCGGGTTTAGCACGGCGCTGACGCCGGCCCGACCCGTGCCGGTGCGCTGCCCGCTGGCGGGGCCGGGCCTGGGGGTCGCCGGGCTCCGCGGGGCGATGGAGGCCGGCTCCGGGTGGGGGCTGCCCTGAGGGGACGGCGCGGCTTCAGTGGAGCTCTTGCACCCCCTACAGGACGGCCATGGCGGGGACAGCGGCACCGCGCCGGCCCCGCGGAGAGAGAGAAACTCCCTTCAGCCGCATGTCCTCCGGCCTTTCCTGTCGTCTGGAGCAAGCACTGCGAGCTTTTACCCTTGTTCTAAATTAACTGCCGAGCAGCGGAGGATTCTTGAGGAAGAGGCGCACAGGGAGGAGAAACTTCTCCTGGACGGCAGGGTGGCTCACGGCGAAGCCCGTGCCTGACAGGAGCTAGAAAATAAATAGGAGAAGGCCGTGCGCAGATTAATAAATAAATAAATAAATATAAACGGTCAGCTTCCAAGCCAATGTCAGTGGGAGAGGGGGGAAAAAAAACCAGAACAAAAACAAACAAAAAAAAAACAACCCAAAAAACCAAAACAAACAAACAACAACAACAAACAACAACCACAGGCTGCGAGATACCTGATTCCTAAACAGGCATCTCAACAGAGCAATGGTCCCACAAAGGATAAGGAGGCTAGTAGAAGCAATTCCCATCCTCCCAGTGAATCCAAAATAAAGGTGTTGACAGATAGGGCACATTTGAAAAGAAACTGAGTGTCCCATCTCAGGCTGTCTGTAACCTGTCCATCCATGAGACATCTCTCCCTAACACACATCCAGAGTACTCAGCCGGTCATCCCTGCTGGGTACCACTGGGGCTTGCAATAGGCACCAATGCCAGGGAGCAGGACAGACTCACCAGCTTGAACTCAACTCCAGCTGAGCAGCCTCTTTGCAGGCATCCCAAAGCCATTTACATCTGTATAAAAATTTGGTTTGGACCATTTTGTAGCCTCAGTTGCACCGCATAAATCTTGTTTGACTCAGTTAGCTGCAGTCAAGTTACTGGAGACTGACACAGATTAGAGTACTGTAGAGAAAAAACATAAAAATGAATGAGGCAAAGGGAAGGCCTCCAAAGGGAAAGTCCAGTTTTTAGGCAAGTGAAATTACAGGTGTTAGTGTGGCCTTCCTGTTTTTGGTTACCACTCCCCATACCTCACCTAAATAGTAGTCTTTCTAGCATTTTTATTATATGTATGTCCATTACATATGGGGATACAATTCAGACCAGAATCCTAATTTTATATAGCCAATTAACAAAGTATTAGTTTTGAACAAATCATTGATCCCATCTTTTCAAATCCACAGGTTTCCTATCTGTCAGGTTTAGCAGAACATGAAAGGAAACATAAGAAGTCTCCCTCATACTCACTTGTCTCCTGAGGTGGGGTGGCTTTTAGCTTCATGATTATGGAGGGAGACTGAGAACCACAAAAACACCTTTCCTGTTGAGACAGCTGTAGGGGACATCCACCACACTCCCAAAATTTGTATTGACTGATACAAACCAAGCAGTGAGAAAAAATTATAAAAGTACCCCATCTTCTCCTTACAGTCACAAAGACTGGACTCCATGTATCAATAAGCAGAGGTGGGGGTTTTTTTAACTGAATGGGTCTATGTGCAGGGGTTTTAGTTAAAGCAATAAATACTATCCATCTTCTCATTAAAAAATTCACGACTGAAAATACTACCATCTCTTATCCTTGGCTTTCTGGTACACAAAAATGTATGAAGAAT
Organism: Picathartes gymnocephalus; assembly: GCA_013390045.1. NCBI lineage: Eukaryota > Metazoa > Chordata > Aves > Passeriformes > Picathartidae > Picathartes > Picathartes gymnocephalus. The sequence continues at coordinate 12,559 of WEKY01030519.1, forward strand.
TCCTTCCCTCAGTTACACCTCCTCAAGATAACATTTCTTAATTAACACCTTAATTAGCACTGAGAGGGTATGGCCTGTAGTTTATTGGATCTATTTAGCTCTCTAAGCAGCTGCATTGCTTTTAATCAGCAGCAATATTTCCCAGAAAGCAGAAACAACACTCCTGTTCTAAATATCCTGCAATATGTTTCATCATTTATCTCCCCTCCACCAAGGGGAATCCTATGTAAAGGCATGCTTTATACCTGGGCTTTTGCTCTTCTCTGAATACCTGGAGTTTATGTTTTTTTCCTGATTGGCAGTAAGAAATTAATCTCAACAGCAAAGGCTTGGACAAGTGAAAAGACTCACCTAGGTTTTCCTTCCTAGCCAAAGGTTGTAGGAACTTGGGGTATTCGGGTAATGAGTAATAGGGTGTTTACGTGCTCAGGTGAAGACAAGATCTCTTCATTAACCTCATTAAAAAATTACTGAGAAAGCATGTAAATTAATTGTGCAACACAACTTGTCTTTTAACTTCTGCTTATCTCCAATTTAAACTGAACACACAAAAATAATGTTTTGGTCTTGCCTGTATGAGCAAGTTGATATTACAATTTGGCCTGACCACCACAGAGCACAGGGGCTGCTACTCTCAGCTAAGCGACTTCTGCTCTACCCTTGCAAAAGCAGGATACGCCTCCATGCTGCTGCTAGGTTTGACAGGCTATGCTAGTTTTTAAATTACAAGTGAAGTAGGATGCTGTTGGCGGGGTGGCCATTTTCAGCAGAACAAATTACAGTCTGTGTCTGAAACACAGCTCTTCTGAAATCAACCAGTTTCAATGGGAACAGAACTGAACTGTATTCCTGCTGGTATTTCAATGTAATAAGAGTCCCTAATTTTCCCAACCACTAGAGCACTAAGCATGTGCCCTGGTAATTGCCTTCTTTAGCAGCCAAAAAATGCCACAAAGTCAGCACGAGATGTGCATATACAGCATACAAGAGAGTAGCAGACAGAGGAACCTGAGAAGTGCTGAAAACAGTAAGAGCCTAAAACCACTAAATTAATTTTATAATGCTCAACATACTACCTTTTTCTGGGGCTTTCCCAGACAAAGTGCTTAGTAACTCACTGTCGATACAGCACTGACAAGTGTTAAAATCCATCCAGTCATTTATGACAAAAGTTTAATTTATATTTTTATATTATATTTCAGTATCGTTCTTCTTTCACTTTGGCTTACGCCACTTTGATTCAGTTAGCAACTGTCCTGACCAAATCAGTGTAAATGACAGAAACCAGGTAACAATTTATAAGGTTGGGTTACTAATCCCATAGGAGTCTTACTTCAGCTGCCGTGCTGAGAAATTACCTCTCAATAGACCCACATCAGAAATACTGAAAATGTGACAGAAAACACCAAGCAAGAGGGCAGAAAAGAACATTTGAAAGGAACGTGTACTGCTAGGATTTCTGGAACTTTAATAGCTTTCCACCTCAATTTTGGCCATCGTGAACTCAAGCTAAGAGAAAAAATATATCTTTTTAATGAGTTTTACAACATGCAAGTTGCTTTATAATATATTACATAATGATGTAAGTGCCATAAAGAAGGTTGTGTGCTGCTCTGTAAAACGTATTAGATCATCAATATTTCTAGTTTCGTACTGAGGAATTAGAAATAATGATGAAGATTAGAGTTACAAGAATTAAAAAAATCCTTTGAATTGAACCATTCAGCCGTCCCCCGGGAAATACTAAGGAATTTGTAGGCTGAGAAAATAGGTAAGTTTATAGGTTCTCCTTAGGTGAAAGAAGTCGTGTTAACATCATAAGTTTTATACAAACTTTCCATATGCTGTGGTACCCTCTCTGCTTACCCCCAGGTTTCATTCCCTTGCACAGTTATTGTGTAGCCCAGTTGGAAGCAGATTTATTAAAAATGATCCATCAACTTTTACACAGAAGGAGGTCAAACATCTTTCAGTAGCATGATTCAAAACAGGAATATCCATTTAATCCTCCTGCAAATGACAGGCCAGGAGAGTTTACATCAGTAAGAACAGAGGCAAAGAAAGTTTGAAGAAGATTAATCCTTCCACTTAGTGCCATGTTTTCCTGAAGTCACCCCCACTCTCTCTCACAGCCCTCTTCTGCAGATGTTCTGTATTCCTAGAGAGGAACGCAGACACCGGACGGTTCTTCCTTCCCATTTTTTTTCCCTTGTTTTTTCCTTTGCTCAGACATTGTTTTCAACTTTTGAAATACCTGTACAACTGCTATGCACATTAGGTAATCAACCAGCTAGAAAGGAATCTTTACTGAATGGGTCTAGAAAGTACTCTTGTGTAGTTTTTTGACAGTTTGATTAGAGTGGTTCAGTATTTAGCTACTTCTGAAAGGCTAGCTTGGCACATAAGTGCCCAAATGCAGCCTCAAACCTGACACTGAGCAAGCTAAGTCGTGCTGGCTGTCAATAAGGCATAGATTTCTATGGTTTGTTTTTTTTTTTTAATGGGACTTAGGTTTTAATGATATTATGCAAAAACCAGACTGAGTCTAAAGTGACTGAAAGTGAAAAGAGGGATTAATTAGTGAGCTAAATGTAGTGATTTTCATCATATACAACTCACTGTGCACTAACACAAATGACCACTGTAGGTGCACGAAAGAAATGCTGTCTGGGTCTAGAGTCCAGGGTCAGGAACCCTGGCAAAGCTATATTAAAAACTACGCCTACTTTTAATGTTAGAAAGCAGCCTCTACCACAAAAGATTTGTGTTCATTATGATATAATGAACAGAAGTTGGTGAAAGCATGTGAGGTATAACACAGCCTGACGAAATTATGTTTGTCTGCATTGTTCTCATTTAAAATAACTGTGATTTCCAAATTCCTAAACTTTGTTTAGCATGAGAAAGTAAACCAACATAAAACTTCTGAAATGCTGATTCATGTGGAAATGGGAAAAGAGGTCTGTAGCTCTCAGCATCTATCAATGAACAAGTAACTTGATCTGGCCTGGTATGTTTTCCAATTTTGATAAGGGGCAAAAATGGTTTTTGCCATATTTGAAGCGCTTTTCGTTGCGAGCCTCTAATTTTTCTTACAAAAGATGCAAAGAAACTGCAGTAGGTAGAGAAGTCTGACTGATGCTGCAGAAGCCTAGGCATCTAAAATGATCAAGTTAAAGAGGTACAGTGAAGGAAGAAATAAACACTAAGTTAGGAATCAAAGAAATAAATCTCTTTGCTTTCAGCAGGGAGTGCAGTCTCCAGGCTGGTATTAAGCTTAGAAAGATAAGGCTGTTATGGATATAGTCCTCAGGCATAAAAATTAAAGGAAGTAGGAGAATACTGAAATGGCTCTTTAATGTCTAGTGTGGTTATAAACTTTGCACCTGGCCTCACAAATTTTCCTTCTATAGTTCTTTTGCCTAAATTAAATGCAACGTAACAGCTACAAACTGTACAAGCTTTAACTGTTTCATTTCAGAAAAGTCAGAAATTATATTATTTAGTTTATTAGAATGATGAAAACCAACCAGATCATTAGATACCTTGAGTGATTCTCCAGACAGCAGCCATTCCATACCTGCCTTGCTGTTCCCTCCCAAAGTGACATAAGTTCTTAGAACAAGTGCGTAAGTTAGATGTGGAGCAATGCTGACATTCAGGTGGAAAACCCAGTGCTGGCTTCATTAACATTATCTTGGTTCATTTTGCTTTCTAATGAAAATTAAAAGCAGGATCCCCTAACGCACTAATATTTTGTCTTGCTACCAAGTAACTGGTGAGCAATGTAGGTCAAGAGCAATGCATTATTAAAGTTGTCTGAAATGTCATTTCTCACTTCATGGTTGTAGCCACTTTTGTAAGTGCTTTCAGCCACTAAAATCTCAAGAGGTTTTTGGTTTTTTTTATGATATTGTGTTAACCGTAGACCTATACTGAAGTTTTTGTCAAATCAAGTATTAGGGCAAGCAAGTGCAAGAGAGAACTGGGAAGTTCTTTGTGCCATGAGCTTAGCCACAAGATAATAGTAAAACAGTCCCAAGTCTTCCCTGGAATTTTTCAGTGAGTTCCAAAATTGTCTCATTATCTTCATCTATCTTAGGGTTTAATTTTCTAATACACTATACTAACTATTCATTACTAGGAAAAGAGAGATGCTTTAGGGTGAGCTGAATTGCCTCCTTGGCCTCCACTGACTATGATGACTGAACATTTGTTCACTAGGGTAGGAGGTTCAGACTCCTGCAGTACACCTAGATACCTTCTTGTGGATTTTCCTTCCAACACTGAAGAATTTTAACACAGAGAAAGGTCTCACTAATGGAGTCCCAGAGTAAACTCAGCATGGCTAAAGTTATATAGTCATCTTATCAGTATGGAAATGACAGAAAAACCTCTGGGAACCCATCTGACAAATTATATTCATATAGTTCAGACATGATTTGTGGTCCTTGTTATGGGTTCTTTCCTTAAGAGATTGCATTATGCATGGGACATGTTGCATACAAATAGATTTTTTTTCTGTCTTGGGAGAGCCAGGAGATGAAACATGGCTCCAAGATTAATAAGATTAAGCCAGTTCTTCAAGTGATATGATCAGTGTTCTAGACGGGACATTCAGCTTTGCCAAGTCCTAATGGTGCTAAAGCAAGTGCTGAAAGAATAGAACATTTCTGTCAGAGGTTACATATCCTGTAACAAAAGAGAAGGGAAATGCAAAGCAAAAAATCCAGACAGCAACGAATTTACAGTAATACCTTTAATAGCTAATCAATGAAGTTGTACGCAGAAAAGATTTTCTTTTTTAGAAAACTGCTTTACTATCTGTGATATCATGCTGCAGAGGTTGGATGGCCTCCATCTCAGTAGAAGGGAAACCAATGTTCTCAGAGACAGGCTGGCTAGACTAGTCAGGAGGGCATCCAGAATGCAATATATGTACTTGGTGCTTTTAAAGGACCATTTCACAAACCTGAAAATAATTAAAAGACATATCAGGCCAGAGAGAGGAATCAAAGAGAAAAATGTAAATGGCAGTTTGGAACTGTTTAACAACGTTTTACTGGGTGTCCAAAAACCATTTCCATACTTAACAGAAAAGGCTATGTGGATTTAAAAAAGAGCCTGGTTTAGTGGGGAAAGGAAGGCAGCTATAAAGAAAGGAAACTAAAAAGTAATACAGAAACAAGATTGAAGTAAAAGGGAAGAGAAGTGGAGAGCAATGAACATAAACTAATAACTGCCAAAAACTGAGAGAGAAGGAAAGAATAAAATAAAATAAAAAAGATCATTGCCCAAAAGAGCTAAGGTATAGACAGAAGACCTTGTCCGATAGTAGTTTAGGAATAAAGGGAATCCTACTAAAGGAACAGAACCATTATCAGGTGGTAATGGGAGATGTGTAAATATTAACACAGCTATGCACTGTGTTGTGAGGAGAAGCAGGATGAAGTGTTAATCATCTCATGATCATGACATATATTCCGTCCCCATATTAAAACAAGGAAATGTTAAATGGTTTCTGAAGTTGGGCATTTTGAGATCAGTAGACTTAAATATTTGCTTGACATAATCTGAAAGCATTAATTTTTCTGTATAGTTATTATTGTTTTTCATAATTCTTAAAATACTGAGGTTTTCCTGAAGGCTAGAAGAAGTCCAGTGAGGTACTGATATTTAAAAAGGGAAAATTGAATGATGTCAGTAACTGCAGGCCTGCTGTCATAATAATACTGGAAAAAGATGATGGGATGGCTGATAGGAGACTTAATGTACAAAGAATCAAAAGGGAGTAAAAAAACCTAGTCTCAGTCAATATGGGTGTATCAGAAATAGATCTTATCAAGGTAACTTAATATATTTTTAATAAGATTAGAAATTTGGTTGCTAAAGATAATCAAGTTGATATAGAGTACTGAGGTTTCAGTGAGGCATTCCATTTATTACAACATAACACTTTGATTAAGAAATGAGAGCAGTAGAAAATCAACCTGTAATATATTAAATGGATTAAAAACTAGCTAACCAGTAAGTCTCAAAAAGCGCTTCTAAGCAGAAATTGTCATTAGCCTGTGCTTCTAAATGGGGTCTGAAAAAATAGTTTTATACTTCATTCTATTTTTATCAATGATATAGAAGACAACTTTAAATAGCAGCCCATAAAAGTTTGCAAGTGGCAGAAAAGCAGCAGGTACAGGAGATAATAAAGAAGACAAGTCACTGCTTCAGAACTATCTGGCTTGCTTGGCAACATGAGGTCATTTTAATGTAGCAAGTTGTAAAAACCTACATGTACTCACAAAGAATGAAGGACATATTTATGGCTGGGGGACTGTACTGGATAAAGTAGTGATGATGAAAAGGACTCTTGGGGTGAAGGCAAGGTCAATGGGAGATAATCAGCTGAACAAGAGTTCCCAGTATGATGCTGCACCAAGACGAACAGAAATTTGATAACACAGTGCTCTTTGATCTATCAGACAAAGCTATAATAAGATCGAATGGCTAGAATTTAAACCTTAGTAAATTCAGGGGGAAAAAGGAAACATATTGTCAGTGGTGAAAGTATATATATATATATCTCCTCTAATGTATGTGTGTATATGATTTTAAAATACTGCTTGATGACTTGCTTTTTATTTTATTCATTTTTTTCCCCACCAAAAAAAAAAAAAAAAAAAAAAAAAAAGGGGTGATCCAAGCATGGCATATGTTACACAAAATACCATACAAATTCGTCTTACTCTGTTAGTATTATTTCTGAATTTTACATGAACTTGGCTAATGCCTTCATTCACACTTTTAGCAATGGTGAAGCCCCTGTAATTCTTGTCAGGTAACTCCAATTAATGCACCTCTGAATAAGCACCATGGTTAATCACAAATGCTACATTTGCAAACTTAGGTGGTGTTTTGAAGTTTTATCAGTAGTGCTACAGGTGTCATTGTTCTAGCTATTCCTTGCTGTATAATTTGAAAATAGAAAAATAATCGAGTTCATAAAAAATATTAAGACCTCTCTTTTTCCATTTAAACGCTTAGCACTAGGTCTGGGGGGCTTAGTTGACTTCTTTGATCTGATTCTTGCCTTCAAGACTATTCCCAAGTGCTTGAAAGGTATGTTGGTCCCATGCACAACCATTATAGTAGACTGTTCTTTTACAGAGTTTGCTCAGCTTGCAATTCACAAGCCTGTGCCATTTACAGCAACAGACAACTCACTATCTTCCCATCCAGACAGGAAACTCTGGACAAGTTTGACTGGGAGCAGTTTTCCCCAGAAATGGTAGGATCTTTCCACTCTCTCCAAAAGTGACCGAGTCTCTGCTCTTCCTTAGTTCCTGGGAAATCACAGTGCCAGCCTGTGTAAAAGATAGCAGCTCAAAATATTTTAGCAGGATTTCATCTAAAAATTTGAATCAAGATCCAAATTGGGCTTTTCAAATAAGGAATAAAGTTTTAATCAGGAACAAGTACTCTAAGTGGTAATAAAAATCATGACCTATTTACCTTATTAAAAACAAGAGACTGAAAGCATTTCAAAGTCATATTTAAGCCTCCTGCTGCCGTTGCTATTCTGAAATAGGGGGCTTTATTATGTTACTTGGACGTGTGTTAAGGGACATTACTGACACTCTCTATAGTATATGAAATTGGGGAAACAGCTAAAAATGTTTTGGTTACCTCCCAGACTTACAAAGAGAAAGTATTAAAAGTTAACAATTAAATAAGTAAAGTAGTTTCTTAATAGAAAGAAAATTAAAGTTGTTCTCAATCTGCTATTTCAGCTTGCTATCTCAATAAAGGGTGAGGGGAAATTAATTATTTTTCTGATATCTGGAATCAATTTTAATAGAAAAAGAAATAGAATGAAAGAAAATAAACAATTCTGAAATGTCAGTTAGAAATCAGATGTGACGTTAACACCAAACAAGATTATAGGATCTAACCATACCAGGTCTTCCTCTAGGACAAATGAAAGGTAATCCAAAATTATGGGCTCTAATTATTTAATAAAATGTTTATTTGTATTTCTAATTCTCTGGGTGAAATTCAATCTCCTGCACTCGTATGAGGCCAAAGTAATTGGGGATCTATGCACTGGTTGTGTAAAGGGACTGTTGAGGTGAAATCCATCCTTCCCAATCTGAGGCTCATGACTACTCCGTGCCGCTCCAGTTCCCTGGCCAGCTGCTCTCATCTGAGCCTTTGCAATGCTTGGTTGGGAATGGCAGTTGCAATCACTCCAGGTAGTTTATAAGGCTTGGAGCTGGTTTGGGTGTCCCATGAGTGCTGTTTATAATTTCTCTTGCCCTTCCTTGGCTGAATATCTATCCAGAGAAAAAAGTTCCTCATACTGCACAAGAGACTTAAAAAATATTCAAAAGGAGGACATTTTCCTGATTGCACCACAGGTGATGCCACTGGTGTGGTAATATCTTGAAACATCCCTGATCCTCAGGCATCAGACATAAGGGCAGAGCCATTTTACATTCACTCACAAAGGAACAGAAAAGAGACATCTAAACAGAAAGCATCTCTGATGTTTTTAATGTAATTCCTTTTCTGTATGTCTGAAAGAGACAGAGAGAGTCTTTATTTTAGTATATGTATATGTAAGTCAGCATTTTGTTTTTGTAAATATTTGTGAGAGAGAAAAAAGAAAGACTGAATATGTTTGGGTTTGGGTGCATGTGTGTGTATTAAAATTGCCAGAGTCAAGAAGAGCTATGGAGATGAACTATGAAACTGAAAATTTCCATTCACACTCTCATGTAAGAGGAGATTTGAACAGAAATCAAAGTTTTGGTCCGTTTTACTGCAAAATGTGCAAGAGTTAAGGCAATGTTTTGGAATCTTTGGTGAATGTAGTGGCCTAAGACAATCATGTGCTATCAAGCCTGCAGATTATGGGACATTCTTGTTATCTTGCACACGTGAGGCTTCCAGGCCAGATACTGTTTCAGAGTCACTGAGCATTTTCTCTTACACTTCTAAACCCAAACAACAGAATGTGAACAATGCTGTGGGACTGAACAATATCTTGTTTCAGTCCATGTGGAAGAGTCTTAAATACACACTATCAATGCTTTCGCAAATCTCTGACAATTATCTATACATTTATATTCTGCAACAAATAAAGCGCTTCTATCCGCCCATCAGAAGAAAACATTCAATTAGAGCACTTATTTTGAGGGAGATTTAAATTTAAAGCTTTTAACATGAATTCCCAAATCTTCAAAAAATCCTTCTCCTTTCTCTATTGGAAAGAGTAGAGGGGAAAATAATGTGATTGAGTACTTTGAATGAAGACTTTGAGCAGGCCCTTCTCAGGGAAAGTTGTTTCTTACTGAAAGCCTTGGTGAGTGTCTAATTATTTCCTTTAGAGCCACTTTGAATTGAACCATAAGATTCCAATGTGTATTGAATTTAAATTCTACTTATGGGCTCTGTTGCCTTTGATTCTGCATTTCTAGCAAGGAGAGCTCCTTACACCACATTAATCATAATATATGGAAGGGCTTCTGTGTTTGCTGCTGCAG
>WEKY01030528.1:0-10792 GCA_013390045.1 Picathartes gymnocephalus
TCCTTCAAACCAGGACACATTTCATTAAAGTTAGTCCCTGAGTGTAACTTTGTTACAAAAAATTAAAGTTTTTTTTTTCTCTGATTTCCACTTTTTTTTGGTCAGACATACCAGTTCAATTGGACTGAAAAGCAGGGAATTCTGCTTAATATGTTTTTAAACAACAACAAAAAATCTTTGTGCAGCTGTCCATGATTTTCTTGATATTCTGTAAATTTGGATGGATTCTAAAAAACTAAATATTTATATATGCTTATTTTCCTTGGATATATTATTTTGAGATGATTAGGGTTTTTCTATAGGTTAGTGAAGCCAAATATTCTATTGGAACAACTGTGCTTCAAGTGTGATTACAATTTATATTGTTTTCTTCTAGTTGATATTGTTTTCTTACAGACCTCTGATTACCTTATTTCCTACCCATAGTTCTGAATATAACATATTCTGTGTCTTGGTTGGGGATGTAAAGTTTATTGGCATATGATTTATGTGGAGACAGCTTAGAGGATAATGTAATTCTTTTCACCTTTGAATCCTCTTGTACAGCTGCTGTTTTTAATGGGAGGTGGCCCAGTTTTACTGGAAGCCCAATTCTTGTGATTTGTCAGGATTTCAAGTTGAATAGTGCAACCAGTTATGAAAGGTATATTGCTTTTAGCACTTTATTTCAGTCCTGTTGCTTCTGACATCAGTCAGCTCTGTGCTCATCATAGAGATTAGCTGCTTCCAATTGATTTTAGAGAACTAACTTTTAGTATTCACTCTGGGCTTGGGAGACAGAATGCTTTGCAGGAGTTTTGCAGCATGTTTCAGAGATAGTGTTAATTTCTCTGGACTTGGACATATTTTGCTTCTTTCTTGCCACTGAGGTTTTTTTCAGAGTTATTGCTGAGAGTTTTCTTCAGGGTCTACAAAAACTTCAGGGAATGTGAGAACTGCTTAACCTCCCCCAAGCCACATCAGGAAGAAATGAGAAGAGGCTTTTCCCAAAGGAGTTTAAAACCTTTCATGTTCGGATTTGGACAGTCCAGTATTCTGTCTTTTTTCAAATACTAGAGACAAAGAGACATATTCCTAAAACTGGGAATAATTATCCTAAAACTTGTTTTTTTAAAATTTAAATAAGCTAACATCAGTTCAATTTTATTACTGACTCTTGATTTGCCCAGAGTTCAGAGTCTTGAGCTTTATTTAAGTGCAGAAAGCTTATGGATGCTAGTGGAGATATTTCTCTGCTTCTGCCTTGCATGTTTACAACATCCAATTTGCTGTAGTTTCATCTCAGTGGACATCAGGAGATGATTTCTTTACTGATAGCCTCAAGCCTCTTTCAGGTGCTTTTCTACTTCAGTCTGATTTGGTTTTTTTTTCAAAGGGCTGCTCACCTAAAGGTTACACAGGCCTTTTCTGGTCTTTCTGCTGCTTTTCTTTCACTGTCTCTTACTTCTTTAGTTCTGTGAAATCATCTTGCTACTCCTGTGTTGGCACACTCCTAAGTTCATGGGGTCAGCAATTACCCTCAAAGTTCCAAATTTGAGGTGGATTCCCCTGGTTTCAGCTATTGCTAAGCAAACATTGCCTTGTTTGTAGCCTGGATTGATTAATCTTTCTGGTTTGCTCTGTAGGAATAGTCTGGAGCACAGCTATCTGTAGTTTTTTTCTTCGTAAAAATCTCTTTTGAGTAAATGTCTATATATAGTCTGTGTTGATATTCCCTTGAAGGGAGACACTCTTGCTTGACTTCTCCCTTTAATAAACCACAGAGACATGAAAGGAATGGGTTTGTGTTTGGAAACATGTTTCTGTTTTTTATCCTTTAGATGTGCAATAATCTCCTGGGTTTGGGTATGTTTTGAAATTTCGTGTGCATTCCAGTTGTGTGTTGATGTTGTTAACATCGGTATATACTGATGATGCTGGGAGTTTAGACACGTTTGCAGAAGTCTACTTTACATACTTTCCTCTGTGAGCTGAACCCCAGTCTCAGAGGCATTGTATTTTAAATGTTGCTCTTGGCATTATCAGAAGGGTCAGTGTACGGCACTGTGTAAAGATGGGGTGGTGGCAGAATGACATTTCCCGTGCCCTTTTGGCAGTGTAGAGCAGGGCTGACAGGTCCTGCAGTGACATCTGCAAAGGTGCTGGGGCCTCTTGTTGTCTTCAGGAGGTAGAACATGACTGGAAATGGCTCGAGTTCCTGTGCCTGTTTCACCAGCGTGACTCAGCTTTGCACGAGTAGCTAACTCTTGGAATGGATTTAGTTTTTTGGTCATGAACTATCTGCTGTTTCATACAGATGGTGATTAGCCTCCAAGTGATGAAGGCTTTTTGATGCTCCCAGCCTGAACAACACCCAAACCACAGAAAGAGAGGGGAAGTGCTTTGGATTCCATTTTGTTCAATTTTCTAGTCAGGGTTGGGATTTTTTTTTTAGAAGTAAGACAAAAACTGAAATAGCAAATTAATATGCTGAGGAAAAGAAAAATTAGACAAAAGCAATTAGTGTGCACTTGTGATGCATTTAGGGCTTTTTCTTCCATTTAGCACTTGCTCATTTTCCCTCCCACGCCCCTCCCATCCTCTGACAGTGGCAAAAAAATGTAATGAAGCTCAGAGCTCTTTGGGTGTGACTTCCAAGTTTTAAGCTCCTCATCTCCGATTTGATGCACTGTCCCTTTTCCTAGAGTGTCTGGAAATGTTGAAGCTTTAGGTTTCATTATGAAGAAGCAATAAAGCATTTCAGCTGTGATGCTAAAAATCCATAGATAAGTTGCTTGAGATTGATCTGTTACAAGGAAGCAGAACACTTTTCAGAGAGAAAAAAAGGGGATACTTAAAAATGCAGACCATTCTGGACTATATTGTACATTTTGATTCTAGTTACATTTGCCTGGAGCTTTTTTTCCATACATTTAATGCTTAGCAGAAATTTTTCAAAAATAGCTTGCAGAAAATTTCTCTTTTTCACTGGTGAAGCATTTGGGATGTGTGGAGAATAAGCACTCAGTATTGTTGCATTTCATTCTTCCTGCACTTTTACACTTAACCTATTCTCTGATGTTTCTTTCTCTTCATGCTTTAAAAGTAGTTAAAATACCTGTATAAACCTCAGAAAGTATCCCTCACTGCAGTTCCTGTTTACCAGATAATTTTATAAATAAAGTCACTGGTGTAAACTTTGAAGAAATTTCCTGTTTCTAGCGAGCAAGGATCCCTGTCTTCAGGCAGCTGAACAATGTTTAAACAGGAATCTGTTATTACAGACAGGAAAAAAAATATTCCTTTTCTGGTTTATTTAGTATAAATTTGCACCTAGTGCCATTAAATATATAACTACGTGTTTTTGTTAAAGCAGAGAAGCCATCCCATCTGATAAATGTGTAATGAGCTGGTGAAACCAGAGCTAAGGGCACAGTAGTGCGAAATAACATGCTTAACAAATCTTTATGTAAGGACTTTAAAGAAACATGCAGGCCTTGGACTATATATAGCAGTTTCCAGTTTACATTTACAAGAATGGTTTATTGGTTTTGCTGTATTTAAATGCTGATTTAAAATAAATTTCTAATTCTTCAGTCCAAATCCATGAAACTTTCCTACCCTGCTTCTTTGTAACTGTCTCTTTATGAAGTTATACTTCTGCAGGAATAATGTTTTTCTGTTAGCAGTTAGTTGACATTGAATACATGAGGTTGATTTGGGGAACTGGATTTCTGACAAAGTGACCTTTGCTGGATACTTTTGCCGTTTAAGGCTGGATGTGTAAGTGGATGACTTGATTTACCTGGATTCTGTTTTCACAGAATCATGGAATGATTTGGGGGTTGGAAGGGGCCTCTGAAGGTCATCTGGTCCACCCCCTTTGCTGTAGCAGAGCCACCTAGTCCAGGCTGCCCAGGACCATGTGTAAGTGGCTTTTCAGTATCTGCAAGGGTAGAGACTTCGCAAGTGCCTTGATCAACCGGTGCCAGTGCTCAGTCACCCTCACTGTAAAACATTGTTTCCTGATATTCACAGAGAGCCTCTTGTGTTTCAGTTCATGCCCAATACCTCCCAGCTTTTCACTGGGCACCGCTGGAAGGAACCTGGCTCTGTCCTCTTTTCACCTTCCCTTCAGGGATTTACATATGTAAGATCCCCCTGAACCTTCTCCAGGCTAAACAGTTGTAGGTCCCTCAGGCTCTCCTCACATACCACATACTCCAGTCCCTTCACCGGAATGTCTGCAGTATGTCCATGTCTCTCTTGTAGCCATTTTTGTCCTGTCTTTTAGCTAAGCTCACTTGTTCTGGTGTTGTACTGGTGCAGGAGATGCTGTGTAGGACTAGCCCTTTTCTTTTTCCTCCTAAGAGTTTTTACTGAGGGATCCAAAACCACACATTACATCAGTATTTGTGAGCTTGGGAACAGTGAAATAGGAGAAGGCCAGGAAAAAGAGGGAAGCAACATTTTAGTGGAGAAGACAGAGCTAATTGTTCTGATTAGAAATTCTGTATTGTACTCAGGCGGATATAATAACCATTTATTACCCTCCTTGCTTTTAAGTCCTTCGCTGTCTTTGTAATTTATACTTTTGCCTGGCTTGACTCACCGTGAAAAATAAGTAATGATTCACCATAAAGCACCAACTAACTACACCTTTGACAGTGACAGTACTGTTATAATCTATTTAGTACCCAGAAACCAAGAAATCATGAATACTGTAGAAAGCTGTCCAACTGTTAGCACTGTGATTTTTGCTGACATGTTCTGAAAGGTGTGGGAGCATCAATGACCCCAGCAGTCTACTTCCACCATTGATGGAGGTGCATTCACCTGCCACACTCATACAGACCCACCTGCACAAGGACAGGGGAATGGAAGGGCAGACAGAAAGCAAGGGAGGCAGACCATGTTATCCTGTTCGCCTGTACTGACTTGCCAATGTCTATAAGCACAGAGAAGTTAGAAAGCGTTTAATGTTACACTCCTACCCCAGGCATTGAATCTGGTCTCTAAGAAGACAGTTGGGGTGCTCTCATCCTCTCTTCATTATTTCCAGAATGGTATTTTAAAAGTATCTGTCCAAAGAACAGGAAAACCATTTCCCCACCTCTTTTGGATTCTAAGTGATATTTCTACATTAGTAATTTAATTCAAGATCAGCCTTACAAAGTGCTATTAGTGTAATGCCTGATAATAGTTCAGAGTGGCAGAAGGTGCCTTAGTGCAAATATCATGTTGCAGGAAGCAGAGTGCTTTACAATAGCTGCTTTGTTGCTACTTAGGTATAGACCTCTTTTCTCTTGATTAGCAAACACTGTGTCTGCATTTTGAATTGGTAGAAGAAGCCAGAAATGGAGCCATCAAGCATTGGGAACTACATTTTCTTATATATTGCTGATAGTTAAAAAGTAGATTAAAAATTAGCCAATAGGCTTTAATCGAACCCTCTGTGATCTTATTTTACTGATTGTAAGTCTAAACCCACTGGGCTGAAGGCATATAGATTGTTACTGGTTAGGTTATTCCCACTGAAAGAAGTAAGGACTTTCAGATTTACTCTGAATTTGATGACAATTTTATTTCCTTTCAAAATGTTAAGCTGGTTCCTAATAAGTGTTGTCTGAAAGAAAAGTTGCAGTAGTGGCCCCAAACTTGACTGTAGAAATGTCATCCAAGTAATTTCAAGACGTGTACGTACATACACATATATGAGTATATGTATACTTTTAGAAGCCAAATTATCATACTGTTTGTTTGAAAATCCCAATTTAAGGCAAGACCTATGTCTTAAGTGAACAGTGATCTCTTGTTCTCTCCCTCATTCCCCACTCAAAAAAATCCCCCTACTTTTCTGAACAGAACAGGAACATTACAGTAATGGGTAAAGTAATTTTACTTCCCATTCAGACATCCTTTATTCCCTGGGATGTTTTAGGGTTTGTGTTGGTTGCCTTCAACTTTTAAGACTGTATATGCCTACTCTTTCCCAATGCCTACTGCATTAAAAGTGTTTTTTATTCCAACTATCTCTATTTTATTACTTTCCAATATACTGCAGTATCTGCTCTTGGTAACTCTCTTTTCCAAAATCAGCAATGACTTCTTGGCTACTTGGCAATGGTGAAAATTTTCAAAGGAACTTAATCTTATTTAATTTTTAAGACCTTTTGACAGTCTTCATCTTTCTTGATTTGTCTCGTGCTTTGTCAGCATGTGAACTGTTGGCACCTGAATTCCTTCAAGACTTAAGAGTTTTCTTATTCTTATGTTACCTCAGTGGTCTTCCAGTGGTTCCCGTAACACTTCCTTTGCGTTGTATTATAGAGCTTCTTGTTCTTCTTCTTTCGTTCTTTCTTCTTGTCTGTCGAGAGTTCAGCATATTCAGAGTGATATACAAATAATAATATTTGGAGCAGTGAAGATCAAAAAGATAGTATGTAATTGAGGAAAAGATGCTGACCTGGGTCAGTAGAAGAGAATATAGAGGACTTTGAATGTGAATACTTGCAATGAGATACGATTACTAGCTAAATCCAAATTTACATGGCAGGAAGATTGTTTTAAGGTCAATTCCAACCATTTAATTTTGATTATGTCAGTATACAGGTTCAGCTGTCTTTAGTGAATGAACTTTAAACATCCCACTTAGTTAATCATAGCATTGTGTAAGCATTCAAAAGGAGGCATGTCCTCTGTATAAATGCAAATAAGAAAGTTTAGGAAGTCATTCTCAATTTAGGGCAAACAAGAAAAACTATACTGGTTTGGTGTAAAGCTCATAAAACCTTGTTGAATCAAAGTATAATAATAGTAGCAGATACTAAAGAATGAAGTAGAAACAGCAGAGCATATACAGTGATTCTTACTCTTGAGTCACTTCCCAGCATTGACTCGTTGGATTTTTGAGGACCTGGTAAGTTGAAGATTTCAGATATTGTCCTTTATAGTATATATGATGCATTTATTTGTGATGAATTTTTCAAATGCCTTTTTGGACATGTTTACTTTTCATCTCCTCAGCATCCTTTGGGAATACTTTTCAAGTCTAAATAATGATTTACGTTTAGGGAAAAACACTTCTTGTTGTTTGCTAACAGTTTCCTTGGTTCCCTGAGTTCCTAAAAATTAATAAGAGTACATTTTCTCCATGATTTTGTGGACTGAAATAGATGAAAAGCTAAATGGGCTTCTTAGTTCCTATTTAATTTAATTTGATTTTATTTGAAAAATTCCAAGCACTGTTGATACTTCTTGCGTATAATGCATTTTGTCTTTTTTTCATGTTATCAGGTACCATCTTGAAGTTTGTTGTTGCAAATATATAAATCAAAGAGAATATGTAGTCTAATTGTATTTACAAATATATATGTCTTCCAACCTACCGCTTTATTTTTGTAGCACTAATAATACCTAATCCTACATTCATATTATTGGCTATATCCAATTAAGCTGTTTGACTGATTCAATGCTGTGAACTTTATTAAGTTTGTTGCACTCTGATTTTAGTAAGAAGCTGGAATATATTAATTTCTGGTATGTTTATGTGCATTGGTTAGCAGTGTTTGGTGATGTGATTCGATTGCCAGTAAATGAGTGTGCAGTACCTTTTGAGATGAGGTTTGGTGTCCCACCTCAGTTATTTATAGCTACTGTTCTGATCCTCTGTCATACTTACCCCTCCCCTGCCGAAACTTTGGGTACCAAAGGGTGTCTTCGTGGGCACTAAGTAACTAGGTGTGAACAACTGAACCAGGGCCTTAATTTTGGCAGGGGAGGGTGGAGGGATGCACAGTGGATTTCTGTGGCCAGTAGTATTGAAGACAGGAGTAAAATATATAAATATTACTTGAAAAGATCAAGATTAATCTGGAGTTTTCAGCAATAAATGCAGCTGTTGTTGCTTAATGGCATTTCACAACATCTGGTTACAGGTTAGAAACGGTAATAGCTGTGGCAGAAGGATGGATGTAACGTGCCGAGTCTTGGGTAGATTTATCATTATTTAATCTGTATTATAATCTCATGGTATATAATAGGAAATAATTTGTGGTTTGTATTTGCCCAAATAAGATTTCTGCATCCACTGAAACCTGGAAATTTTAGCAGAATGCTGATTGTTGTTGGAGCCAGGGTTATATTATGATTTAATGACTTTTCTTGGCTTCATTGGATGACCTGGCCTAGAAAAACATTTTGAAGTAATAAAGCGTCTGTTTGGCTCCATACTAATGAGAGAAGTGCTGCTCTTTGCATAAACTGTTCTTTAGGAAAAGCCATGGAGAGCTACTAATAAACCTTATTAAATAGCTTAAGTGAGATTGAAGAAAACAGAAAACAATGAAACTATTCCCTTCCATGTGAAGTGAGTACATTAAAAAAAAACAAAACAAAAAAACACAAACCAAAACAAAAAACAACAACAAAAAAACAAAACAGAAAGGCAAGCCCAAAGGGTTTGTGCCTCCCCTCCATGTGACTTGCAGCCTGCTGCACTTCAGTTACGTCGCTTCTGAGATATGTTGAAGTGCAGCTCAGTTTAATGAAGAAGTGAATAAGACAAATCAAGGCTAGAGACAATTTACGGCAGGGATTGGGTAAGTAACTGCAGCTGTAGATAAGTGTTTACTAATATTGTGCAAATGTTGTAATGTCTAGCTTGTAGCATTTAGAAGAATACTCAGAATTATCATTTTTGGTTGTCCTTTCTCTGTTTTATTTAAGTAATTTGCAAGTGTTGGTGGTACATACTATGCAATAGATTAATGCATAATACTGACAAAGGATTTAATTTTATTTTTCAGACTTACTACAACAAAACAAATAACTTTCCTTATTTTCTTATACTTGTTTTAAATTCTTTGCCATGTAAGTAACTGCTTTGTCTATTTTAATGCAGTGCTCAAAATAATTCCAGTGGGAGTTAGCTGATAGTTTCTGCTGCCTTCCTGTTATTTTGATTATTTTTCTACTGCTTAGGGAGAGGGGAGAGGAGCTTGTACTCTGAATCTCCTTGGTACAGTATTTTCAGATTTCTAGAATCCAACTCCAGACCAGTGAAAAATTCCTAGCATCAACTTGTTACAGGAATTCCTTCAATTGTCCTAGTAGGATATGATTTCAACTGTTTGCTTTTGTTCTCTGTGCCTTTTTATAAAGATTTGTATGCATTCTTACACTGAGTTGATATAGTTGGATATAAGAAGTGCTGTTTTAAATGTTTGTATGTATAAGTTTGTGTAAATGTAATATCAATATACAAGATAGACAAATATGATGACAGCTTTTGTGGTTGATTAGGACTTCCAGGTTTTTGATTTTGATATGTTTTTGTCTCTAGCAATTGGAATGAACCTTGCAGTTGCTATGATGCTGTTATGAAATAGGATTGCAGTCTTAGTCAATTAGTAATTTCCAGAATGGTTGTTTTCGCAGTTTCAGTGCCTGCCATTTGATCATGTAAACCTCAGTGCATAGACAAAGAGCTGAGAAGGGGTAATGATCAATGTTGATTCCAGAGACCTGTACCAAAGCCTGATTTGAATCTTGGGAACTGTAAAAGGAAAAGCAAACTCTTTTGTTGTTGGTAGTGCATTAAGGAAAATATTTTTAAATGTTTAGTATCTTGTCTGTAGGGCGTGTCATCCTTTTGCATCATCTCACAGGGAAGAGTACATTAAATATCAGTCTATCATGATTTTTACTATCTGGATTAATCAGGATGTGTTATCTTTTACAGATAATCACTCCATTTAGGAGGCTAATATTGTGTGCTGAGAACAGAAAAGAAATGGAGGACTGGATAAGCTCTCTGAAGTCCGTTCAGTCCAGAGAACACTATGAGGTAAGCTGACATCCCTCTTGATGCAACCTATCCTAGCTCAACAGATCAAGCTACAGGACACAGAACCAGAGTATTCGCCCTCCTTAGTGTGAGAAGTGTGTCTAATGTCAGAGTGAAGCTTCACGTTAAGAACTTCACTGGCAAAATGAGAGCTTATTACCACACTTAGAATTTTGGAGGAAAAGCAGGCTAAATACCCTTTGGAAAATCCTTTTGGTGAGCATTTCACTGTTATCCCCTGTAATATGGAACCGTGCATAATGTTAGTAACTGTAGCTGTGTTCTGTGCTTGCAAATTTGTCTTAACTTCTCCTTTACTAGACCGCACAGTTTAATGTGGAACATTTCTCAGGGATGCATAACTGGTACGCCTGCTCCCACGCCCGACCTACCTTCTGTAACGTGTGCAGAGAGAGCCTCTCTGGAGTCACCTCTCACGGCCTGTCTTGTGAAGGTAAAATAATGCTTTCTTCCCCTTGGTTGTCCTGCTGTGCGTGCAGACAAATGGCTGCAAGTTCAGTATGAGTAATGATCCTGAAAATAATGAGGGACAAAAGAGCCTGAAGGGAGAAATCTCTTCATGAGAGTGACCCTCTTTCAGGCAGAAGGACTGCTAATGATCTCCCTCACCTTCATGTTGCTCCAGGTGCCTTTTTCAAGAGAACACTTCTTTCTGTTGCAGCAACCAATTTGGAGTGTGTGTACAGGGTGGAGGGTTTGGAAGAAAAGATAGGATTTATTTGATTTGCACATCAAAAATGTGGAACGAAATAGTCTTACTGGTCTGCAGAATCAGCATTTGTCAAAAAAAAAAATCATGATGGTATTTTCTGCCCCAAACCTGAAAACATTCTTAACATTGAATAAGGTGTTATGACCCTTTCCCTCCAGTTCTTCTTTGCTCTATTACTGTCCCCTGATCCTGCTGTACACACTGATTTACTGTTTTAAAAATTCTCTCATGCC